>JAGVSP010004401.1:0-14946 GCA_022494985.1 Micrasema minimum
AGATAACATGAATATTCTTAAAAACGTTATAAATATTTAAAGTATATTTTTATAATTCCAACGATATAAAACACATTTAAATAAAAAATCGGAAAGAACCTAATTGACAACACAGCAAACTATATAATATATTTATATATTATTTAGGTGGAGTAAACCAATTCAAGGCACCTCTCGGGACCCAAATTGTAGATCCAATTTTTTACGAAGATGGGAATATTTTTTACATCTCTTTCATTTTTTGCATACAGTGGAAGGATGTTACATATTTTTGGAGATATAATTTTTTCTCCAAAAGGCGTTATCATTTTTCGTAGTCGAAATTCATTCCATGAATTGTGGTACGAAAGAAAATTTTCTTAAACTAAAATTAGTCATTGAATACTCATAATTGTAGTAATAATGACAACTCTATACAAGTTAGTTAAAAATTCCATACAAATAACTCTAGGTGAGCGGTTTAACCACCGGTGAACCATTCTGTCTATAATATGTCTATGGAGTTGAATGAAATGACAACAATGTCCTAGATATGTAATTACAACAGTGACGATATGAAATTACAACAATGTCCTCTAAAGCGATTAATTCAGCAACACGGGGCGTTATAGAGCATGCAAAGAATCGAAACTTTTTTGCGATATTTGTAATTCACCGACGATGACTCTTATTGCGTCGTTTTAGGCAGGTTTAACATACATTTTGCACAAAGGGACGCCATCCATTTTGTTTAAAAATATATGGTACCTGTCTCCGCTCGCCTTAACTCCACAAACACAGTTTCCCGCCAACTCATCCATTTTGTGACGTCATAGTGTGCAAATAATTGAGGACACCAGTGGTTAAAGGTACTTACAGAAACAAAGAGCCGAGGTTTCTATGATGAAAGCTATGAGTACGGTAGGAATCCATACGCTCTACACAGGAAGTAAATGTATTTTAATAGTGGTGATAGCGACAATGTTTTTTTATAAGTAAACGCACTAGATTTACAGTCAAGTTACAGAAATTTTATTTAACAATTATCTAGTTTTATATTATATTATCATATTTTGACTCAGGACATTCGACTTCCAAAATTTCAACGGTAAATATTTATTTATTTATTTATAAACGGACAAAGTTTCATTTTTACAATATGTATACACGAACTTTTTTACAAGACAAAAATATAATAAGAACGAAAAGAAACAGCAAAAACATTGGACTGTATGTGACATAGCATTTCAATGGAGTTTACGTCAGAAAACAGGACGTGTACCTGACTAGAAAAGACGCATAATGTGTCAACACTCGATCGAGCGAAAAATTGGGTAAATTTATCCCCTCCTTAAGTGATTTTTTTTACTTCTAATTTTTATTGTTGAATTCGAAGAAAAGTTAAAAAATAACTGTAATCCACTGTTGAAAAATATTTTCACTCGTTTCAACCGTTATTTGTATTTGTATCAGTCAGTTTTAATTAATTCCGTGTCCATTTAAGGCTTAAAGGCTCTGGAAATGCCGGAGGAAAGATATTAAGGCTGTACGCAAAAGCTTTGTCACATAACCCAGAAAGCTTAGAATATAATGTAACATTTTGCCTCAAGCTTACTTGTATTATGTTCTCATTGTTCCAAGATATTTTAAGTTCAAAGAGTCGTGGTAAGAAAATATTTTAAGAATACAGTTTTACAGATCAAACGACTATGGAATAATATATTGGACTGATTGATTTAAGAATCCTACAACCAAGAAATATTAGTGTGACAAAAAGAAATGATGACCCAGGGCATGGGCCAAGTGATTTTCTATCCAAATAAAAGTTGATTTTATCTCAAGTATAACACAAAAAAATATCCGTAAGAAATTATTTTTAATATGAATTAATTTGTAGTAGCAGTTCGTCCAAAGTTAAAATATAATTCAGCTGAATGACTTATGACTACATGGATAGATAATGCATAGAGTGTCATTAGCTGACACTGCAGTTCACACAGGCAAGGCAATGTGGACTTGAGCATTACTGTTTATCCCCCATACGTCGTACAACAAAAATAACAAAGGACTCTGTCCTATAAATCCTATAAATAGTTAGAAGTGCAGTACAATACTTTACTCAGTTACTCTCTCAGTCAGAGAACCGCCGATCCACGTCAGCAGCCAAGATGTAGTGTTTTGCCTGACGTGGACGATACCGTTATGGAAGGTACTCCTGGTAGCAGCATCGGAAGCCCGACCCGCAGCGTCTGCTCTCCTCTTCGCTCCGTCTACCAGCATCGCTCCAGCCACCAACTTCTATCCATCTCTACTAAACGTCAATCAACATCCACGATGAATCTTTTAATTCAAATAAACGTATAATAAACGCATTCCTTTTTTAACTTACAATAAAATGGCATTGTCGAATTTTCAAATTTTTCATCTTTGAAAAATTAACACAAAGTTGGATACTTAGTGTAAAGGTAGAATCATTATTACTATAAAGACCATAACAATAACATTCATCTACGTCATTTTTTATTTTTAATATTGTAATTATTTCCCCTCTTCTTCTTCGGTATAAGATACCAATATCTTGTACTATTTTTTTTTTAACTATCTTGTTTACATTATCTTTATTTTTCCATTTTTACATGACTTTCTTTTTCTCTTTTTCCACGTGCACGCTGTTTAATTTTCACAGTATACCCACAAACAGGCTATGCCTTGGTGAGATTTTTGTTAAATTTTTTAAAATGTATATGTGTTTTTATTGTATTTTTTTGAAAACAAAAATTTAAAAAAAAAATAAAATGACATCACCGGCGTTTCAACCTCCAAACCCGTTTTAATTGATTAATTCTGCAAACTTAAGATACAATTTAACATATAACTATACTTATTTAATTAAATCCAGTCGTTTCTAGTCAATACCTACGTTCAAATTACTTATTGAAATGAATTAAGCTTTACATTATTGAAATTTCAATGGAATTTGAAATGCAATCTATCCAGACTGTATTAGTGAACTATACGCCAAGCAAGTATAACAAAGAAGATCGAGAGTTTAATATATTTTGTATTGGCGAATCGTGAATGTCGAGATAAACAATGGCATAGAATTGTTATGATAATGGTCAAATTAACAGTCTATTATTGTGATCTATTGAAGCGAGTTATGCAGCTGTACTTCTTAAAAATAAAAAGTCTTTTTAACAGTATAGAAATGTTCAATACATAATATGAAATAACGATTATTTACTGTAAATTGGGTACAAAATTTGAATATGTGAGCATGTTTTTAAACGATGCCTTGTTCAAGGCGTGTTTAATGCGTTCTTTTTTTAATTTTTTTTCAATCCAATTATCTTTTAGCAGTAGCTACACATCCACTGCCTTCGTACGCAATGGATTATTTTTTCGAAAATAGCGATTAGGATGAAATTAAATTATTTCTTATTGAAACGAGAACTATTATGATTTGCGTCAAACGACATCTCGCTTAAATCACTACAACTACTTTCCCTTATCCACCTAATGGTGAATAGGGCACTTAATTGTTATACTATTTGCAGTTTATCTTGATCATTTATTACATAGCGGTAATTAATAAGATCAGTCTAAGCCACGAGGCGAAAAAAATCGCAATCTAATTAAACTCGAGTATTTTTTGAGTATCCTCATCCCTTTTGTTTTGTTATAGAATCAAAAAAAAAATTGTTTTCACCCTTTTAAATGCTGCTGTCATAGTGACCGCTTCACTTGTATTAAATATCCCGTCTTTACTCACGTTAGCGTCAATACGGACAATATAATGCACTTAAAGCCATCACCATGATACAATGTGTCAGTTAACACAAGTCAAACTAAAGGCCCGAAACAGGGAATATTCTGTACTCTATAATAGAACATACATTGTGTGTCACACAGCCTGTAATCTGTGATTCCCTAATCCTACCCTGTGTGCTGGGCGTGTGGTCAGTGATCAAAATACTAGTACGCTAGTACGGACCTGGATAATGTACGAGGAGATCATAAAACTGCAGTGAATTTTGGTTAAAAAGGGATTTCCAATCAATGAAAATTCAGAAAATGTAGAAAAATACAAATTTGACAAACGTTTTGTAAAGTTTTTTTTCATTGTGAACAAAATGCATATTTTTTAAGGTAGAAATTGATTCCTGGGCTATTTTTTTTTTTAACCCACCTCAAAAGGTTAGGAGGCAAAACAATAAAGAAGAAAACTATCAAAACACTCAAACTTGAGCAAAGTTAATTTTTGATTTTCTAAATCTCTTGCGCTACGGAGGCAACCAAATCATTATCCCTCGACACACAAAACTATTTAGCATAAATAAATGTAAAAACGTTCAGTCCGCCTTGTACCATAGTGGTAGAGTATTTGGCTTCCGTGCACGAGGTCGCGGGTTCGATTATGGGGGTAAATATGAAATATTTGTTTTAATGTGATTTTCACATAAAAATATTTCAGATGTGATACCTTGGACTGGCGCTGAAGCGTAAGCTTGATCATCGTGTCTTCATATAACCAATTATCAAGATTCACTGCACTTGGTGTACCAATGCAGTGCCCTATGCACCATTAAGTGCAGGTTTGGGAAAGTAGTAGTAATAACATTAAGTGCAAATGAATAAAAATATGTTAATCTAATATTTTAACTAGTGTACGAGAGCTTTCATAGTAATAGAATACCTTCGCGTTGATATTTTCTTTGTGAACTAAATTGAACTTTCTTTATGTGTCAGCATTTGAAGAGATGAACTGCCTTAACAGTAAGTTAAGCTCCTTGGAATAGGAAATACACACGTCCTTAGCGGGGATTACTAGGAGGGGTTGAGTGAATACGGTGGGAGTAATTCTACACCGTTCTTATGAATTTTCAACGCGATAGGATTATATGTGTCTATTGAAAACATTTACTTACTTACTTTTCCTTATCCGCACCCAATGGTGCAAAGGGCACTGCATGGTATACCAAGTGCAGTGTGTCTTGCTTATTTTATTACATGCAGGTAAGATGATCAGTCTTACGCTTCAGAACCAGTCCAAGATATCACACATGAAGCATTAATATGAAAATCACATGTAATTTTTTTAAATACTTTTTACTTTTTCAATGGGAAAATGAAATATGTTAGTTTTTTCAAACTATTTCGTATGTAATACCTTAGACTGGGTCAGTATGAAGTACTTGTACCTTCCCTTCTCCGTGGTGTCACCCAATGGTGCATAGGGCACAACACTGGTATACCAAGTGCAGTGTATCACGAAATATTTATTTACGCGTGATTTTTATTTTCTCAGCAGACTTCTGAGTTTTGAGAATAGGTGTCTTAGAAGAATTTTAGGTGTGCGGTGGTTTGACTTTGTAAGGAACACAGAGCTGAGGCGACGGACACAGCAACCCTTGGTATCTACTGTCATCCGGCGAAGGCGTTTCGGCTGGCTAGGCCATGCGCTACGCATGCCTCCCGAGAGCCTTAACCATGCTTGCCTATTTTACAAGGCATCAGGTTCTCGGCGTCCCAGTCGTCCACTGTTGGCAATTCGTCGGCAGTTTGCGTCAGATCTGCGGGACGTGGACTTGATTTGGGAGGATGCACGGGAGCTGGCGGCCGATCGCTTGGCCTGGAGGCAGTTTATGGATTCCATATGCTCCACATAGGGAGCGGATATGGTATAATGAATAATGAAATGAATGATTTTTTTATTAATATTTCACGTGTGATACCTTGGACTGGTACTGAAGCGTAAGACTGATCATCCTACCTTCATATAATAAAATGATCAACATGAAGTAGGTGGCATTTAAATTTGGCTTTAAGCATAAAAATATACCTTGGGACTTGATCTTAAACGAAATCCTGACCATTTTGCTTTAATGTAATAAATCATCTGCAGTGTATCTATCTATAGTAGCTACCGCAATAATTACAAAGTTCATCCTTTGGTATTGAATTTAATCGAACATCTAGCTTTTCGTGCAAAAACGTTTTCGCCTTTAAAAGTTACGGAACTCGAAAGCTTTTAAGAAATATATCCTTGGCTTATAAAGGCTTTTACTAATGCGGAACGACGTGGTATCGGGGCTATACGCGCTAATTATTAGGTTTAACCCATATCACGGGGGCGTCAACCTCAGATCAATACACTTTCTTGTAATTTTTCAGGATTCCGCCGTTAAGGGCGGACTCAATCGAGAAGAAAACAGATTTTAGCGCAGCATGCAGAAACTTTACAATTTTGTTGGTAAACGTGATTATCGAAAGGAATGATTGATTGAACCCATCATTATAAAATAAAAATCAAGACTGAAGACTTTTAATTTATATAAAGTAACATTTTACTAAATAACTAGCTAACTAACCATCACGCCATTTCTACGAAGGGGTAGTCAGAGAGGATAGACCGCCACCCCACTCTGTCCTGGCACACTTCTCTTGCTTCCTCCATATTCATACGTCTTCTCATGTACGCACGTCGATTATTCCGACTTCTTACTAAATAATTAGTCAAAAAAATAAAACACTGAATTTCAAGTACAGAAAATCAAAATGACTATTACACTTAAAAGAATTAAGTCATTTGGAGGCTTGGCGCCAGTAAAGGTAACGTCCAAGGAGGTTGCACAATAATAAATAATAAGAATATGGAGGGAATATAAACTGAGATAGGTAACGTTTACATTTATCAAAGGAAAATGAATCATAACGACAAAGGAATTCATTTTATTACCTGCTAATAAAAAAAAAATGAATATCAGCATTTGGTCATATCCAAAATCACCCCGCTTTGACAGTAACAAACTATTAGAATTATGAATTTTTTATTTATTTTTAAAGCAGTTAATTATCTTGAATTTGTTTATCATCCTAATATGTCACATATTCAGGATTTTTGAAGCCATCGATTTATTGTTATTGTCATAGATGCCATATATGGTATTGAAATGCAGTGCTCTATGCACCATTAGGTAAATATTAGGGAAAGTAGTAATAGTAAAAGTAGATTATTATAGTATCATATCAATCCAGACCATAATAATGACACTGCAGTGTATCCCAAAACGTCAGAAACAATAAGCCAAAACGCACGGCATAATAACCCAGAAACACAGCATTTGAGTTATCCCCAATTTTTTAATCTAAAAATACTACACCTGTTAAAGAAAAAACAGCTTGAAAGTGGCAAAAGAAGATGAAAGGGAGTTAAATGTTGTGGAAATACGTTAATTAATGAGATTTTGCAGAAGGAACCATTATTAAATCGTGCGAAAAATTAGAAAAAAACAAGCTAGGCGTTGTTTAAAAACCGGAGGGCAAAAAGGTTAAAAAGAATTTAGATATCTAGTGATAACAGGTTAAAAAACCCAAACTAAAGAAATGTTTCAGGTACTTTATTTTGCATACAAGTGGTGCATAAGGCACTGCATTGGTAGACAAAGTCATGCGAATGTTGATCATTTGTTAAATGGAGGCAAGATGATTAGTCTTACGCTTCAAGTCCAAATAATATATTGGTAGTTTGCATTTAGACAATTTTAATGTAATATTGAATACCTACCTAAATAAAAATAATAAACTCGTTTTTTGAAACGTATTTAAATAACGGTAGATATTTTAGATATTTTCAAATTAAATAAATTATAAATCTGAAAATTGCTTTAAGAAATTTAGCAAAATTCTTTGAATTTTGGGTATAACGCTTCTACAAACTGCGTACAAAATAATTTTTTCAAAGTAAGAAAATTTCCAGAATTTGACATTGAATAATTAGATAAGCATTCCTGCTTAGTCGTTTAAATGAAGAATCATAATTTTAATGAAAAAGGTATTTTGTCCTTTGACAAAATTTTCTTTGAAAGGGTACCTTAAACAAAGCCTGAAATTTAATTCTTAAATAAAAACAAACTTACTATTTCACCTAATAATAGTACCTACTTACTCGAAAATAGCTTATACGGTTATTCATTTCATAAAAAGTTTTTCAACACGGACAAAAAAAAAGTATTAAGTTCTCTATAAATGAGTTTAATCTTTACGAATTAATCAGACTTTCTTAATTCACGGTCGAAATGACTTTTCAAGATTCTAATTCATCTTCGTTTAGTTGAAATAGGAGTGACAGTAATATACGTGGATTTATCAAACTTTAGCTTTATTTGACAATACGCCTGTCGCGTTAATCATGATATAATCCAAAAAACTTTACCCTTAAATGTTTAATTCTCGGTTTAAACTCGAACGTACTCGAGACATACTTGAACATTATTTGATTAGATATTTTAAACCAATGAAACCAGTTTTCTAAATTATATCATTTTTCGAATTAATCGCCTGCTAGGAAACGCATAAGAATCTCAGTTGCAATCATAAAGGGATCTGCTAAAATGCTTAGCAATTTTCTCAATGGATGACAGAGAGTGTTCGCATGTGAAGCGTCGCGCCATTTCACGGTAGGTATATACATGCTCTGATAATTGGCAGATATGGATATAAAATTCTAAATGTAATGGGTAATACATCAAGTGGCCACTTAATCCAGCCAATGACAGGTCATAAGCCTTGTAAACGCCTAGATATCCATATTCCCTTCCATACTTCTCGTCTCTGTTGAGATGTCAAATGTTTTAAGTTATTTTATGTGAAGAAATACCCAATTTTATAGTTTGTTTGGAAGTTTTTTATGAAAAACGAATTCATTTTTACTTGATTTTTATCTTCTTGTACTCTGGAGAATTTTTTCCAAAAAACTTTTTATGGTGATCTTAATATTTGAAATGTTACCACAGAGGTTTAAAGTTTATGAAAAGTTTCACCAAATTCAAACGAGAAAAATACAAATATATTTTCAGCGTGAGCGTAAGATAGAGTGAGATAAAAAGTTGTAGTCTCTATTACTCATAAAAAAAAGTTCTCATTCATTTTGTTGAATACAATAAAAAATAAATGAAAAATACACATATGTGTTTTTTTAAAGCTTAGAAGATGTCCTAATTCTGTTTTTTTGGTGTGAATGGAAATGAAAATTTGAAATTTTTATTTGAAAAAGAAAACAATAAATTTAAAAGATTGTTTTTACAAAAAATATTTAAAAACGGAGGTTAATAAAACGGATTAACCGCAAATGGATGCTTTAAAAGCACCCATCTCCAAATGCACAAAAAGGGTCGTACTGAATATATAGTTGATGCGTAGAACCAGAGAAGTGACTGTTTTCTTTTTTCTGTTTTAGGCGCTACATACTTCAAAACTTGGTTAAAATATTAATAGACATATTACCCTATAATGACCTGCTTTGGCAGGAAATTGCGATTACGGTATTTTAATAATTGATTACGGACATAATTTTTTTTTTTACGTACCTAAGATATTAATCACCATCTAAAAAAATTGTCTCGTAGTCCATTATCAACGTTTATATTTATCTCGTTACAGGTAATATACTCGCAGTAGGTATATTTTAACTAAAGAAATATTTTTTTTTTTATGTACGAGAAAGTAAATAAAATTTTTAACGATTTTTATGAAACGCAATTCAATTACGATTCATATCATCAAAGAACGTTAGGAGGATTTTTAAAATGTAAATTTCATCCATCAATAATATTTTCATTACCATTTAAGCAGATTTTGTTACAATTTCCATACATTGTTTCCAGGGTATCTTAATATCGAAAGCTCGTAAAATAATATAATTCATGTCTCAGTGTGGAATATGTGCGTGTTCTGAATAGTATATGGCGTAAAAATACTTTATTCAGGGATGGAAGGCTTTTGGATTTAAGGGAATACCACGCCTTTCGGTTTTCGACACTACCCTCTAAGTCTTACGTAAAAGCGCCGTCATACCTAATTCATCTCAATTTGCAAATAAACTACAGAAAGGCTTATTTTACGGTTAGCGTAAAATTTTTTAAATGTTGAGGTCGCATCAGTATTTAAAAAAAAAGAGAATATACTACTTTCCTTTATCCTGCATGTGTACACCGAGTTCAGTTAATCTGTGATATGTTACGTGAAGGTAAGCTGATCAGTCTTACGCTTCGGCGCCAGTCAAAGGTATCACCATCGTACCCACAATCTCATGAAACACGAAGCGGACTAAAATGGACAACGAATAGTATTTTCTCCGATCAAAACCTACCCTATTACAACTCGTAGCTTTCTATTTTACTGGTTACATACATTTCCCACTTGTCAAATATACAATGTACATAAATTGAATTACTTAGGAATCTAAATGAACGAAAAAATATACGTAAAGTAAATTGGAATTTAAATAAAAATTTCCATTGAATAAAAGCACAATGCTCGTTAAGCTTATGATGTTTAATATTTCCAAAACACTCAATTGTTCAACATGATTACTTTAAAATATTCTGCATCTACCCTTGTGAGTGACACTACAATATACACATCAATTTTAAATGTTGAATATTTTAAATTCATTGCGAATTACGCATAAACCCGAGTAATTAAAAGCACATTTATCCCAATTTGAGTCAAACAAAAGAACAATGCTATCTGAAATCACTAATCCATAAGTTTCATCTCGTCTGAGTTAATTGGTAAAACATGTTATCTAGTTAAATTCTATACGAAATTTGATATAATATTCTGAGCGTACCCTAAATCTTTGGTTATTTAATCGTTATTATAGAGACGAATCTACAAATTCGTTTTAATCTAACGCAAAGTTTGCAATACCTTTGTCAACTAGTTTTGAAGTAACCGCCATATTAGAGCAATTAATATTGAACTTAGATATTACTTTCATTGAGTATTATAGAGGATTATTAATTGAGGTTGAATTTTGATAACGAATTGGGTTTCAATCTGAGAGGAATAATAGTTTCGAAATCTGTGAATTTAATAGGCAAATAAACCTGGTTGCTTGAACATATATGAAGATTGTTATACGCAGTGCATTACAATATTCATAACGTGCGACATTAATTAAGAAAGGAAATCTTATAAAGTGTAATAAGTTACTAAATTTTGACGTAAACTTCTGACAATTCTTCGAAAGTTCTGAACGCCTACCTACTGTTGACGGAAGATTGTCAGCCACGATCCGTTAATCTTATAATCATAGTTAAAGAGGTAAGCATAGTTAAAGCTCTCTTCTAGAGTACGTACATCACATGATCTAATCTGCCGTATTGCATCTCCTTCTTGCCGCCTGGCAACAGCTACAAAAGTTTTATTTTACTTCAAATTATTTGGAATTTTTACAGCAATACCAATAACCGGTATGCAGAAGCAGTTAAATAATATTTTATTTAACTTAATCCACTGCTTTTACGTACAATAATTTAAGTTTTAAACAAAAGATGTGTGTGTAATTATGATATTATTTTAATAATAATATAAGAGAGGAAGGATAGGGGTGTCAATCTGTAAGCTTTGCACAATCATGATAATATGTACGTTTCATGTATCACAACCAAACACTAACTTACTTTTAACCCCGCTCCCTCTACTGAAAAAAAACCACCGCCCCGCACCGCTTAATAATATTTTAGTCTACGTATATTAAATGTTAATCTTGAAAAAAAACCCTGCTTTAAGTTTTTTAAAGTAGTGAATTGAGTATACTTATTCAAAGTATTGTAAAGTACAGCCGTATAAGTTAGTATCAAACTAGTTTATTTCTTTACGTAACTGAATGTTATTTTATTTGTTCTTCACTCCGAGTCAAATCACCTGACTAGGAAATGAGTAGCAGTGTTAGTTCAACTGACAGTGATTGAGTTCGCAGTCAGAAAGAAATAAGATTAAGAAGGGAAATTTGCCAAGGGAAGTGTTGGATTGATTGAACTCAGAGCTCAGAGGAAATAATGAAGAATATTTTCAGGAAATAAACATGAAAATAATCATCCCCATGTGAGTTCAAATGTAACATAATAATAAACCGGTAATGTAAATATCTTTGGGTAAAAAATGAACGTACGGAAAATCATATATTTTTTTCGGGAAGTTTTTTATTCTGTAGGATTAGATTGGAATTGGGGTTGATATTTGGCTATACTTTTATTACATTTTAAGAATTGTAAATGCCCATTTATAAAAAGGTTTGTATCTTTTGGTCATTTAAGTGTGCATTTTTATTTAAAATATTCAAAAAATTAAGAATACTTAATTTTTTTGGGAATTCAACCATTTATTTTATGTATTTCACTGTCGTTAAATGAGGAATATAAAAAAGAGCGTTTGGCTTTTTTCTCGATAAATATGTCTACGTTTAAAATAAATCCGACTTTTCCTTGATGTACCTATACTAAATATGTATTTATAAGGCAGAGCTTCTAACTTATTTGAATAGTAAAAAAAAAAAAATGTTCATTAAACCGAGATAATATTATTTCACTTAATATTTGAATTGTTTCAAAGTGTTTTTTGTCTATGTAGAAAATATCATATAACTGAAAGCACGCACAAGGAACTCGCAATCCGTCTAGGAATTGCTGGAACAACCTTTAACACAAACCGTGTTGTCTACAATTCCAGTTATACTCGGTCAAAACAAAATGCCGACTCTCTAATTCCTGCATTGTGCCGGTGCTCCTTTATGAGTTGTCTTTGAGTGTCTGAAGAATACAAGGCATTAGGTAGTTTGACTTCATAGTTCGGGAACGGACGCAACAACCTCTAATAACTGGAGTCGTGAAATCGAGGCGGTGGACCTGGCTTGGGCATGTACTCCGGATGCCTCGGGAGAGCCTGAACCCAAAATGCCTCTTCTTTACGCCGGCAGGATTCTGCCGCCCTGGCGACCGTTGAATTTTAATCTTACGGTTGTACTCGGCGCAGCTGATGGATACGGACCTGACGTGAGAAAAGGCGAGAGAGCTGGCTGGCGACGAGGTCTCCTGGAGGGATCTACTGATGTCCACATGTTCCACATGAGCCGTGGGGATTGGTCTGCAGCAAGGCTATGCATCATAATTTCCACGTAATGTCCTCCGCAACCCTCTTCAGCTCAGTATATGAGGCGCAGTTCATGTCCTCACACACTTATTTTATTTTATTTATTTATTTACAAAACCAACACAGTCGTTACAAAGTGTAATAATAACAGATCTGGAACATTTGCTTGCATGACCAATAACGGGTTTTGAATAATAACGATTAAGTATTTATACACCCATACATAGTGCCTAAGTAATAAGAAAGCATGGGAAAAGAGGGATGAGGAAGAATAGAAGGATATTAAAAATAATATTGGGGATTTTCAATTTTTTTTTAATATAACCCATAAAAATTTAAAAAGAAACATAGTATATATAAAATTTTGAAATTTTTTTTTCAAAAGAATTTCTGTGGAATCATAATACAAATAAGTCTAAATGACTCCTGCTCCAGCGCCAACGTGACTTTTTTTTTAAATATTTGTTTAGATATATTAAATAAATCTATACTAACGAACTCCTTATTATATGACGTGCATATTCGATAAATACTCTTGCACCATATACTCTCGTCAAGAGCGCCCTCTGGAATTTGTCCCCACAGCCACTCCTTCTATAATGTCATGCAGAAGGCCTCACGTCGCATAATGTGGCTGATCCATTGGGATTTGATAAGGTGCCTTCCTCCTTCAATTCTCCTGAGAACCTCGTCATTTGTGATATGGTCTCTTCACATGATTCCTGACATCGATAAAAAAACTATTTCTCTATATTCACATTAATGAACTGTTTATTCCTAACAACCAATTATCATATTAGATTTTTCGATTCGACAATGATACAAAATTCTTTTTCCAAAGAAAATATTTTCATAAAAGGGCAAAAATATTATCAAAAAAAATACTTCAACGTTCTTATAAGTTGATTTCTAAGAATGAAAAGCTCTTTATCTCATTAAAGAGACATTTTTCTTTGAATTCAATTGAAAAGTCAAACAATTTGCAAAACAAGAATTTATCATTTAAATAATAAGGGTAGGAAACAAACAAGAGCTTGACGGGCTTAATGTAAACATTTTTTAAATGTTATTTTTAATGTAACTTTTCATTCCACAATTTTAACAAAAGAAAGAAGAAATGAAAGTCAAATATTATTCTTTAGAAAGGATAACAATATGAAACATTTTTTCCACTCTATTATTGACACGCATACAAAAAAACCATTAGGTATAGTACATAATTTGTTTATTTTTAACACACTTTCACCTGAATACATGGTGTAACAAAACTCGTAGTACAATCAGAAATCTGGTGAATCTACACAATATTTAGAGTCGAATGTGTTATTTGACTTTTAATTCTAGGTAAAAAAAATTTTTTCTTCTCATAAAAGCTTTCATAAGTACCGCAGATTAGGTATAATAATTGCGTGAATTCTTATTAAAATGCGGTTTTTATTTTGTTTTCTTTATGAATAGTATAAATTTGACTAAGTAAATTATATTTGATAACAATTTAACAACTTCTTTATCGAAAACTATGGATCAAACGAAAAAAAAATATTTCACAAAATCGACTCCAAATTGTAGATTCACTGATTTCCTGCTTGTACATTGAGTTTTTTTACACGGTTTATTAATATACATATTATGTATGTGCCTTAAATAACCAATATTAATTACCATTTTATAATTTATTTATTTATTTAAAACTTCATGTCCAATTACATAGCAAGAGTACAAGGGCGGGCTTATAGTTTTTAAGCAATATCTTCCTACCAACCCTTATAACAAACGTTTGTTTTTTAGTTTAAAAATATATCATATTAAAATATTTATTAATAATACCTATTACATAAGACATTATAACGGTTTGCTAATAAATATGGACCTCCATTATAATGTCAATCGTTTGTATTGAGATTATTGTAATATAATATTCTACTAAAAGGTTGCGAATAATTCAACAAAGAATATTTTAAGGAAAAAATATGTCATGTAATATCACAATATTTATGTTGTGCTGAGAACTTGGTTCCTGGAGCGGGAGTT
>JAGVSP010004402.1:0-61503 GCA_022494985.1 Micrasema minimum
TAAGGCATTTGTTTCACTGAATTTTACTAGATCTTGTCTTGAGATTGTCCACAGTTTAGTTCTAGCTTTATATATGTTAAGAAATACTTTCTTCAGGGCCATCTGTGGAGTGGGTGATTAAGTGCAGGGCCACTGCTTTATTTATTTTATTTATTGTGATATATACGGTACTATTGTACCTTTTACATAAATATGTATGAAAAAACACATCAATTTAACAAGTTGTTATAAACTACTTACATAGAAAAATGTTAAACGAATGTTATATAAAAAATAAAAATAAAATAAATGTTATAAAAATAAACTGTTATCTGTAAAACCACTTACAACAAAACATTTTGGTTTTCCAAATCCTATAAAAATTACCAACAGATGGAAGTAAAAATTGTTGGTAAAGCAGTGATCTGTAATCTGTTGCTATAGAGATGGAATAATAGTTTAGTTAGTGAAAATTGGTTGACTTATTAATAGTTAAGATTAAGACTAAAATAATTATAGTTAAAGACTTTTAATCTCGTTTCTTTGTTTTTCAGAGAAACCATATTTTCTTATATATATTTTAATATTGCTTTACCCTTCCCGTCACTGTTTTTTAATGTATATAATATGTAATAAATTGTAATTACATGTCCGTAAACAAATAAATAAATCACTCGTCATTCCAGCAGTGTCGCGTGCGACTTTAAGTCCGGCACGGGGTTCGGAAAGGAAACCCTATTTACTATTTATTTATGAAATTAAACAACTTTTGTTTTAAACTACTTTTTTATTTTTTAACACGCCAACCGGTTTCGGAGACACTACTCCTTCAAGTGTCTACATCCCAATGCACCGATCATGTGTTTCTCCCCCGACTTCACTCCCCTCTTCACCCCTTATCCCAGTACCTGGTCAATCACTTCAAAATTTTTAGTTAGCGACTTATTACTCAATTTTAAATTATTATTATACAAAGCCCTGATGAAGGAGTAGTGTCTCCGAAACCTGTTGGCGTGTTAAAAAATATAAAAGTAGTTTAAAACAAAAGTTGTTTAATTTCATAATTATGGAAAACTACAAAGTGAGTGCTACAAACATTGAGTTAATACTATTTTTTATTTATTTCACATACTATAACCTCACAACATAAAACAACGCGTTGAAAATCAGTTTTCGGTATAAAATAAATTACTTTGATTAATTAATTATTGGCCGAGATTTGTTTGGTGATTTTAGAGAAGAAAGAGGGTATAAGGTTCAGAAATAATATGAATACTTTTGTAGAAAAATTTCGTAAAAAGATTATGAGGCAATATTTAACTTGTGCCTATTTCCGTTACTAATGATAAAACTAATGATCCAACGGAAAATGCGTCAGTAAAATAATTGTCGCATTTTCCGAAATGTTCCGCGATTTTATGAAATGAATCCACTTTAAATTCATGTTGCGTTGAGCGAATTAACGCCGCGCCGGTTCCAGTCAAATACTAAAGCAATTTATTCAAAGCGGAACGGAAAAACCGTTTCATAACTTCATTACACAGATTTTTATTCATTTTATAAGTAAACATGTTTTTAAGTGATGGATAGTACTGTAATTCATTCAGTTTAACTTCCTTTTTAATTCCAAAAAGTTCATATCCGATAGTATTAGAACAAATATGTAACTACGTATAGTTAATTAGCTGAGAGAGCAGAATTAACGGCTTTTTAACTTCATTATTATTTTTAACGAAGAATTTTAGGTGTGCGGTGGTTTGACTTTGTAAGGAACACAGAGGTGAGGCAACGGACACAGCAGCCCTTGGTATCTACTGTCATCCGGCGAAGGCGTTTCGGCTGGCTAGGCCTAACCATGCTTGCCTATTTTACAAGCCATCAGGTTCTTGGCGTCCTGGTCGTCCACTGTTGACAATTCGACGGCAGTTGCTGCGGGACGTGGACTTGACTTGGGAGGATGCACGGGAGCTGGCGGCCGATCTTGGCCTGGAGGCAGTTTGTGGATTCCATATGCTCCACATAGGGAGCGGATATGGTATGATGATGATGATGATTATTATTTTTAACTCAATTCATTCATTATATACAATTTTCTCGTAGGGCGTATTAAAATATTTTAGGTATTTATTTAAAGAGTTGGGAATCGGGATCGATACAAAAAAATAATTCACGAAGCCATGGAACGCGCCACTGCGTTGATGTTGATTTCAAACATTTTATACAAAATCAAAATACCAAAACATCCAGAGAATATTAATTACCTCCGTAATACAATCATATTTGAGTTCCACGTTGATTAAACACGCGCGGGTGAATTTTATTCTCGTTTATGATAATGAACTCGTGAATATTTGCTGGCAGACAATCGTACTCCCTCTATCCCACTAGATAGTGCATGCTAATATCGCACCATGAATACTAAACTGCACTAACTCAACAAGTCAACTATTGGGAATTCGCCAAAATACGATTTTATTTGATTTAGTACTGTTTCATTGAAATTGTTTTTTTTGAAGTTCAATATCTCGACATAGGAAAGATATAGAAACATGTTTTGGAAATGTGGCGGTAGGTGTTAGCTGTAACATAGTTTTATTTTTTATTTTTTTTAAATTTAAAAGAAACATTTGAGTTCTTATGATATACTCAAATATTTCCTTTTCGGGTGCTTTCAAATAGTCGGAAATAACTGTGTCAGAAAGCAGGAAACAAGTTGTGCTGGAGTGGGATTCGAACCTAGAGATTCTAATCCGGAATCCCCGAATCTACCACTAGACCGCAACCCGGTTCAAATTCTTAGTTAATTTTATTCTTAGTTAATTTTCTACAAATTAACCCCTTCATGCAAGAGTTATGAATTACACAGATTATAATAATTTATTCACTGCAGATATTAATGTTATTAGTTCCAAAAATTATTTTATTTTATTTTTGCATTGTTTTTTTGCTTCTAGGATGGGAATAAGAAAAAATAAAAAGTAATTAAAAAATATATGCATTGGTGCACCAAGTGCAGGGAATCTTGGCAAGATGATCAGTCTTACGCTTCAGCGCCAGTCAAACATATGAAATATTTTTTTATGTGAATAGGTATCACATTCAAATTAATATTTCATACTGACCCCCATCGGAAATCGAACCCGCGACCTCGTGCATAGAAAAAATATTTCAGATAACATTGTTTTATTTTCAAATTATGATAGTTTTTTAACGACTCACGAATTGGGTTCTTCTCGATTTTTGATTTTTGATTTTAAAAAGTTGATTGAAAAATTACAATATCAAGGGAATTTTTTTTAATTTTTACGATGTCATATGATTTTTTTTAGCGCGGTTTGAAATAGCTCTTTTTTAAATCGCTCGCAAAATCCTCTATTTGGCGCGCATGCGGTGTGACGTCACAGCAATATAGGCGCTCACTACGGAATGAATTTCACGCCTTTCACGGTAGACGGATATGACGTCATTAACCAATAACGGGCGTTAAAAATCATTCGTATTTTCGTGTTTTTAAAACATCAATTTATAAATGAAAACAAAATTTTTGATCATTGTGTTTTATATCGTTGGAATTATAAAAATATACTTTAAATATTCATAACGTTTTCAAGGATATTCATGCTATCGGGAAGAACCCTATTCTGAACGTTTGTATTCATTTGGGACAAATTCTATAAAAATCGGTGTAACTGATATCTACCAAAAATATGTTTAAATCAATGGCATTCAATTGAAATAAAATTGCAACAATATTTGAATTACAAAAAAGATGATTAAAAAAAAAATGTTGCCATTATGCGGGAAGAGGCGGCACTTAGTGCAGTATAGTATTCATGGTGCGATATGACCGCCTGCGGTGCGAATAATAATATTTGCATTTAAATAATCATTTTATAATCGTCTGCTGGTCCAATGCCCCTAAAAACCCCCCTCTTAGATCCCCCTTACACCCCACTAGACCCTCGGTACTAAATAGTTTACCCCCACCCCCTAGAGCTAAAATCGCAAGAAAAACAAGTGGATTTACGATATCCTAAGATTTGAACATTAGTTCATCGTTTATGGAAAAATTCTATAGATATACTGTAAAGTTAAAAGCTTAACTTTGTTATTAAGTTAATATTAATTTTACGAGCGGACAATTAAGTAAATTTTGTGTAAATTATGATATAATGCAAACAACAACAATATTAAACAAAGTACACACAAATAATTTCAGAGAAGCGTTTCATACTTGAAAAACACTACCGTGTCTAGTTACCCACTACGTCATCTATAGGCATCTACGTCATCACTAGACATCTACGTTACACATTTCGTGTATTGGCCTAAGTGCTGGAGTATTTAGACGGATGGAATTGGATAAAAAGTGTTGTTATTAAATTAACCCTAGGAATCGTATATGTTAGATATTTGTATGAAAACGCCCCTTTTAGTTAATTCTTGTTTTTTCGTAATTCGTGGTTATCATAAGCTCTAAATCGTAATAATATGTTTTTTTATATAAATACATTTTACAGTGGTTCACAAGTCAATTAAAAAAAAAAAAAAGATAATTCTGTGGATAGTTTGACGTAATTTATATATGTAGGTACTTACACAGCTTAACTTTTAACAGCTTATGTAAATTCCTAAAATACATTAAACCTTTATTACCCTTTTATATAAAAAAATTCTCAATAAAATGAAACCTTCACTTATTTATTGTAAAAAAGTGTTAATAATAGAAAAGTCTGTAAATTTGCTGGATTCAGGACTTGGGAACTTGGTGTTCTATATATTGTTGGTGAAGTGGTGTGCTGTGTGCTGTGTGCTGAGTGCTCGGTGCGCAGGGATGGGCGCAACATAATCCTCATTAGCGGATATTTCTATGCAAATTGTGTTTATTCCCTCGGATTATTCCCAGATAAATGGATCGTCGGGAAATATATGTGTCTAGCGCCTATCCTTCTAAGCTAGTAATTAGCAAATATCTATTCCAGGAGCTCAATCACAGATAACTATCGACGTAATTAGAAACGTGCTAACCACGTGCTAACGCTAACGATTCTACCGATCACAATGAACATACGTTCATACCACGTTCGCCGAGCCGAGCATTGCCGAGTCAACGTCGGAAATGCTCGGCACGCGATATCGCGGCCAAACGTCAAACGTCAAATCAACGCGCGTGTCGGATAGTTTATTATGTCGACTGCTTTTCTCAATATTTGGCTTGCTGAACGCCGGCTAAATGCAATACGGCACTCGAGAAAGATTGAATGAGGATATGTGCGAAGAATATATATCTCGGGAAAGGGCTCGCGACTTAATGCGCTCGTTTAATAATCCCGATCGATAACTTTTAACGCGTGTTCCATTGTGATCGCGAAAACGTTAAACATCCATGGTAAGAAATCGTTATCACGTCGCTTATTACCGCGTCGATAGTGATCTGTGATCGAGCAACTGGAACCTTTTTTACACTTTAGCTAACGTTTCGTGTAACTATGAACAGCTTATCAGCAAAATAATATTATTTATTAGGGTAAATAAACAGTCTATAACAACAACATTTTGAACGTATACAAATACTTGTAGACAAATTACTGAATTATACACATCAGATATTATTGATAATAACAGGTTGGGATTCTAAACTCAGAAAGGTGGATTTCGATTAAGACTGTTGAGCAATTCCTACTCGTTTAAAGAAATATACAATGTTTTGGTAGTAATATTTGTGAGAAGGATCTTGATAAATGTAATATAAACAACTTTTTATCACTAAACGGGTGGTGGCCCAGTGGGTAGCGTCGCGGTCTCTGAGTCCAGAGATCGTCGGTTCGAATCCACACTTCGACACGACTCGATTCCTATTTTCAAGCACAAGCCGCTTAAGGCTTTATTGAAAATAGTATTTACAAATTGAAATATGTGCAAATATCATAAGATTGCATAGATTTATTTTTAAATGAATTTTGATTTAAAAAAATAATAAAATGATTTTATGGCTGCAAAATGTTTCAGATATAAAAAAAATTCTATTTGATTTCTGAAGTAGGATTGGAAAGCAGAAGGCAAATCGAGTTTACGACAGGAATAAAATACAACAAGTGATGGAAAAACTACCTACATAACGCGCTCGTACTGAAATCAGGACGTAAAATTCCTACGATTTTCTTTTCCAATTCGATAAAGGATGTAGATTTTTAGTTTGTATTCCGAGAGCTTGTCTTTAACATTAAATAACATCTGCTCAGTTGACAAATCAATTGCGAATTCACAAATCGTAGCGCGGAGTGGGAGGATGTCATTTTAGTGTCGCGTCTATTGAAGGGAAAAATTAAAGTGTTCGGGACATGACGGCGTCGCGATGCCACGCGATTTTCCGACGCCGACGCCCTGTTGACAGCCGACACAATGAAACAGATGCAGGTCTATGAATTAACTATTATTCTAAAGGTGATAGAGACTTTTTATAAGTTCATCCTAAATATAATTGGGTTCTTTCCGATTTTTTATTTTAAAAAAATGATTGAAAAATTACAATATCAAGGGACTTTTTAATTTTTTTTTACGATGTCATGTGAATTTTTTAGCGCGATTTTAAATAGCGCTTTTTCAAATCGCTCGCAAAATACTCCATTTAGCGCGCATGCGGTGTGACGTCACAGCAATATAGGCACTCACTACTTCCGTAGCTACGGAATGAATTTCACGCCTTCCACGGTGGACGGGTATGACGTCATTAGCCAACAACGGGCGTTAAAAGTCACTCGTAATTTCGTGTTTTTAAAACATAAATTTATAAATGAAAACAAAATTTTTGATCATTGTGTTTTATATCGTTGGAATTGTAAAAATATACTTTAAATATTTATAGCGTTTTCAAGGATATTCATGTTATCGGAAAGAACCCTATTGCTAGTACAATTTAGTTTTTTGGATTAAAGTTAGTGTTTTAGAATTATTACTACTACTACATATTTCCCCTAATCAGCACCAAATGGTGCATAAGGCACTGCATTGGTACACCAGGTGCAGTGCAAGTGTAGTGTAGAATTATTACAGTTACAGATTAATTTGAAATAAATTCAGGAGTATTCTTCAAAACATTACTTTACATACAACTTTTTGCATCTCAATCCTAATTTTTTACAATATTCATGTTAAAAAAACGTTATTTTTTTCAATGATATTCAATGGACCATTTTTATTTTTATAATAATAGATATATTATATTTTCCAAGTGAAATGATGCTGTCACAATGGATCTACAGAGGTAAGGCGGACCTTCTATCTATGAAGTACCTACACTCGGTTCTGCACAGTCATTGGATGCTCCATAACTCATCCTGGATGGATGTTTTGACAACCTTTCCAAACATCTCTGTTGCTCGATCACAGATCACTATCGACTCGGTAATAAGCGACGTGATAACGATTTCTTACCCATGGATGTTTAAACGTTTTCGCGATCACAATGCGAACACGCGTTAAAAGTTATCGATCGGGATTATTAAACGAGCGCTTCTAGTCGCGAGCCATTTCCCGAGATATATCTTATTCGCACATATCTTCATTCAATCTTTCTCGAGTGCCGTATTGCATTTAGCCGGTTTTCGGCAAGCCAAATATTGAGAAAAGCAGTCGACATAATAAACAATCCGACAAGCGCGTTGATTTAACGTTTGACGTACGGCCCCGATATCGCGTGCATCGGCTCCGCTCGGCTCAGATCGGCAATGCTCGGCTCGGCGAACGTGGTATGGAACGAATGTCATTGTGATCGGTCAAATCGTTAGCGTTAGCACGTGGTTAGCACGTTTTTAACTACGTCGATAGTTATCTGTGATTCAGCTCCTGGAATGAAAATCATACGGTCTTAAGGGATTTTTATATTTAATATTTTTTCTCAATGGATGACAGAAAAATTCACATAATATACAACTACGCATATATTATAAATTGGCACTTGTGATAATTGGTAGATCTGGATGTCAAATTAAATACTAGGCGGAATGTGGAATGCTGTAATACATGCATCAAGTGGCTACTTGACCCAGTAAATGACAAGTCAAGTCATAAGCCCTGTAAACGCCAAGATATCCATTTTCCCTTCCAAACTTTTCGTCTCTGTTGAGGTGTAAATTGTAATTTTTTTAAATATTTTCATTAAAATCCCTATAAGTAGTACATGCATTTCGATCAAATGAGTAAATAATGAAATTTTTGTGATATTTTTCATACTTTTTTGGAAACCCTAATAACGTTGCCTTTTTCAAACTCAAAACGATAATAATTTGTTCAGTCTCTCACTCAAGACAATCGTTCCCTTATGGCGGGAGAATTTCCAGCGGAAATTAAAAAAGGAAACACGGTTCTCCAAATTCGATTTAAAGGAAAAATATGATTAGCCTTTCCCGCGTCCTCGGAAAAATGAATTTTCCCTGAGGCTCAAAATTCGCAAAAATTGAGAAAAAAAGGAAAAAATAATGACCCAGTATTGGAGAGGAGTTTTATTATTTTTGAGGGCTGAGTGGAAAAAGAACGTATCAAGAAAAAATAATTTTATTTTATTGGTTATTATTGATATCCCAACAGAGACAGCGAAACTCTGGAAACGATTGTGGATTATCTAGGCGTTTACAGGGCTTATGACCTGTCATTGTCTGGGTTAAGTGGCCACTTGATATATTACAACATTCCCCATTCCGCCCATCATCTGATAACCATATATGACAAATTTCTACTTACTAATATATTGAGAGACATCTTCAGGCGTCTTCTAGAAAGTAATTAAGTTCGGATGAGCCTTACCTACACCAATAAAGATTGATTGCCAAAAATGCTTAACAATCTTCTCAACAGATGTCACCAGTGAGAAAACCACTGGTAATGTGAGATCACGAACGCGAGTTCAATATGTTAGTAAGTTTCGCATTGGTACGAAAAGTGCAGTAAATCTTGATCATTGGTTATATTATATTTATATTTAAAAAAAAAAGGGATACGATGTTATGCCTCACGATCCAGAATTCCTTTTTACGTTCTGGATTGCCTTTCACATTATATTTTATTTCTGATTGATGAATCATTATTTTCCCCAGACCCTGGATATATATCAATGGAAATAATTTGATGGAAACGAATATGTTTTAGCACCATCTTGTATATTGGAAGTTATAGCATCTTGTAACGTTATTTGTATGAAAAGATACAATTTCCTTAATAGGCCTATTATTTTGGATCAGTAATAATTTTTATTAATAACGTTCTGCTTAACAGACAATTTCTTAAATTAATGAGAAATAGGTCTTATGATATGAGGGCCTTTTTTCAGAATATCTTCGTTTTACTACAATATTGTTTAATTTAATGTAATAAGTCTATCAAAATGGTATTTTTTACCAAATAAAAAAATCGCTATATTAATCTATTAGGATCAATCTATGCTCGGACAAAAGGATATCTCTTTCTATAGAATTTAGAACTTATAAAATATTTTCCTTCAGATTTGATTTCACAGTAAATTATAATGCAGAATAAGATCTGATTAAAGCATAGAATTAAACAACTTTCCAAAAATTGAATTTCTGTAGTACTGGTATAATGGGAACCATTTTTTATTTATTTTTAAGATTTGACATCCTTGGGGGAAAAAAGTCAAAACAATCGACGTACGTGCATGAGAAGATGTATGAATATGGAGGAAGCAAGAGATGTTTGCCAAGACAGAGTGGTGTGGCGTTCTATCCTCTCTGCCTAATTATTTAGTTACTTACAGCCTTAGATATCAAATATTATAAAGAAAGTGATCTTGATCCCTTTCCCGAGAATTTTCCCTCCCGAGAGCCGCCACCACGCTTGCCTATTTTACAAGGCGTCAGGTTCTCGGCGTCATGGTCGTCCACTGTTGACAATTCGTCGGCAGCTTGCGACAGAGCTGCGGGACGTGGACTTGACTTGGGAGGATGCACGGTAGCTGGCGGCCGATCGCTTGGCCTGGAGGCAGTTTGTGGAATCCATATGCTCCACATAGGGAGCGGATATGGTATGATGATGGTGATGATAATCTGGATCACAACAAACTGGTGGGATTGGACGTATTATCTTACCTCCGTGTATTAAATGTATAAAAACGTTCTGCATTTTGGATGCTTTAAAAATCATTAGGTGTAGACAAGAAAAGGAACTGAGGGATTGGTTAGTACAAAAAAGAACCGTAATAAAACAAGTTATCAAAAAGTATTGTAATTGATGCTTTTCTCAAATATTTCCAATAAAGTTTCCCGTACATCGGGCGGATGTAATAAATGTGGTTACAGTGATGAGGTTTGAGATAAATTGGACCAATATTCCTTCCGATAGTCTAGCTCCAGAATAGATCTTCCTGTAGGAAAAATACGAGAGAAAAACTAAGCTTATGAGTCTCCCATCAAATTGTTTCAGAGAACTATTAAGGGCCATTAATATAAGGAGAGCTTGTGAAGAACGTTGATGTATCGAGCTAGATATCTAACATTGGTGAAGCAAAGAAACTAATTTCAACAGTCTATAGAAGATCTGCTGCGACACTTGGACCACGGGGATGAACGGGAACTGGCGGCCGATCGCAGTTGTGGAATCCATATGCTCTACATATGGAGCGGATATGGATTGGAACATATAGCGCGTTTCAAAGCTATATAAGCAAGTTTTTTAGATCAGCCAGTCAGGGTTTTGTGGAATACATAAATATTGTAGGTAATAGAATAGGTACATTATTTAAAAGGTACATTATATAATAGGTACATTATTTAAAAGGTACATTATATAATAGGTACATTATTTAAAAAAAGTTTATAGGATGATTATAGGTACAAAAATACAATAATTTGGATGCGTTGAATTGACATTTTATAACAATATATAAAATGATTATTATGGTTTTATTAATCTGATAACTCCCAAAGACTTTTTTCTCTCTCGGGTATTTCATTTTCCCTTCATTTCAACTACTCCTGTTTCAATGTATTGCTTACATATTGTTATTGTTATGTATTAAAGGTGTCTATGTATTAATTTTTTTAAATTTCAATATTTTATACAATGTAATAAAAATTCCGACTGCAACTCGTCAGTAGGTGTTGTGTAAAATGCACAATAAACATATTGTACTCTTGCAAACAAAATTATAAAATATATAATATAAAAAAATGCAATTATATTAAAAAGCATATTCACCATCTTTGATGCCCGTAAAACTAGAAAATATTATAAAACAAAAAAAAACAAACCTCAGTACTATAACTCTCGTTCTAGCAACCAAGTTACATATTAAATAATCATGTTTGTTGATAATGAATAATCATCAAGAAGCAAAATTGGCAGTACGCAACGGAGTTCTGGTAGCAACCCTTATGTATGGTAGTGAAGCGTGGTGTTGGAAAAACAAGGATCAAAGTAGACTGAATGCTGTTGAAATGCGATCTCTCAGGCGAATGTGTGGTAAGACTATGTTTGATAGGTGTATAAATGTCGAAATTAGAGCAGAGTGCAAGTCTGGGATAAGCATTATCGACAAAATTAAGAAAGGGCTTTTACGATGGTTTGGTCATGTGGATCGAATGAGTGATGAAAGAACGGCTAAAAGAAGTTTAAATGCAAGTGTGCCTGGATTTAGAAGCCGCGGAAGGCCGAGAAAGACATGGCATGACCAAGTACGTCAAGTACTTGAAAGTGGACATGTGAAAAGTCGGAACAACCGGCGTAATGTGCATGAGAAGATGTGTGAATGTAGAGGAAGCAAAGGAAGTATGTCAGGACAGAGTGGTATGGCGTTCTATCCTCTCTGCCTACCCCTACGGGGAAATGGCGTGATGGTTAGTTGGTTATATTTGTTAATCTATTCCCTCGATTTCAAAATAGTCAAGAGAAAATAAAAAAGAAATCTAAAAGTAGGTAGTACCTACAGCTACACTATTCCGTAGTTAATGGGCCTATTGTTGTTAGTTCTACCTATTGGTTGAAAAATGTAATAGATCTATTATTGTTGGACCACACAACCTAGGAACCGGTGGAAACCTCTATAGTAAAGCCAGCTATATATGTATACATGTAATGAAAAGACGAGAATTTATAGACGATTGTCTTATATTAAAATGGAGATGATAAATCGTGCGGCGGATTGTGGTGCTGGGGTGGGGGGGGGGGGTGGGGGGGTGCGGGAGGGGGAGGAAGAATGTGTCTACGTTATAATATATTATATTGTACAGTCCGACTGGCAGGAAAACGTAAACATTTGGATGTATTTCCGATATTTTCACGACCAACGAAAATACAGAAAAACAGTGATGTCTTATAAATAGAATTAAGAAACAAATAGAAACAGTAAAAGAAAATATATTGATTCCTCGTTGGTTTAAAAACTGTAAAATGGCGTTTTCTAGTAAGTGATATAATTCGATAAGAATGTACAATGAAGGCCCCACCCTTTCCCTAGACTGCTTTAAAGACTATTGGGTCTTTTTTCAGTCCAGCCAACTCTACCGATTTTTTCAACAAGCTAAACCGCGATTTTAAGATTGTTAGTGTGATAAAAATACGGATGAATTTACGTTGTGTACGCGAACAAATGCTTTTATTGTACCCCTACCACTGTCTCGGCTTATGTATTATAATTGTCATTGTTTCCATCACCCAAACCAACCAGAGTCGGCCCAAATTAACAGTGGTAGGGTATGTTAGTTGATAAGAATCTCACTTGTTATCATAAAGGTTTCTGCTAAAATGCTTATCATTTTTCTCAATGGATGACAGAGAAGAGTTCACTTGTTACGCGTCGCGCTATTTCACTGTATATCTGATAATTGGCAGATATGACAGGTCATAAGCCCTATAAGCGCCTAGATATTCCCTTCCAAAATTCTCGTCTCTGTTGAGATGGTTTCATTGACATTTTTACTTCGAAAGAAATGGAATATTGTGTCCTGTATGTAGTAGTGAAATAATCTAATTGTACAGCTATCTTAATCTCATAATCTAGAAGTTATCGAGGTTCTGGATTTGGCCATGAGATGTCACCACTTGTGGGTGTTACCAGCTGTTTCGCTAAAAAATTTTGTAATGTACGCACAATCCAAATACCTTTTTTCACTTTTTTAAAGTAAATTTAATTTAGTCTTTTTTATATAGGTTGTGTGATGAATTGGATTAACAATTGAAAGTGAACACGTAAAACGAGGGCTATCCTAAAA
The DNA here is from genome assembly GCA_022494985.1 of Micrasema minimum. Lineage (NCBI taxonomy): Eukaryota > Metazoa > Arthropoda > Insecta > Trichoptera > Brachycentridae > Micrasema > Micrasema minimum. The sequence goes on from JAGVSP010004402.1 coordinate 13,200, forward strand.
GTAAGGTTTCCTATTTTTTTTAAATAAACAAAAACCGTTCATTTTCTAAAATAGTTAGGTACGCCATTTTAAAGGACGAAGAATTCCTTATTTTTTTTCATAATCGTCATTTATATTTATATCAATATGAAAATAAATATTTCACGTTGACCCCCTACGGTAATCGAACCCGTGACCTCATGTACGGTAGCCGAATGCGCTACCACTATGCTACGAGGCGGACAGAGAGAACTGCATGAGAAAAAAATATTTTTATGACGCAGACTGTGCGCTGGAACATATGAAGGCCTAAAGAGTTTTAGGGGAGGAAAGTAGAGTTTGAGGGAAGAAGTTATCTGGAAAGTTCTCCCTAGTTATTTGTTTACTATCCACTCCTCTCTCTCTTCTCTTTCTTCCCTGTTTCTCTCTCTAGCTCTAGTATGTGGCAAGTCGTCTGCCTGCGGAATCGTCTTTTTATTGCCTTGTCTAATTTTTCCGTAACTTGTCAAAACGACTTTATGTCAGCGTGGAATTGTTTGTGTTTACGTTAGGGTTCACGGAACATAACTAAACCTTTAGTTCTGTAAATAGTTTGATACCAAACAATGGGCCTGTCAACCAAAATTTTCTGTGAATGCAGAAAAATAAAACAAAAAGTCGCAAGATCATCAGTGTAATCTTTTTATAAATCGGATGGTTAATAAAATAGATACAGTCATTTAAAGTTGGATTTTTTAAAGGATTTTGTATGATAGACGATCGGTGACGTCACTGATCGTATGCGGAATAAAAACTATAAATAATTGTATCTCGCTTATTAATTATCCGATTTACGAACGGATTGCACTGATGGTTTTGTTTTGTGAGTAAATATGGCTGCCTTTGTAGCGTAATTATTATTATTATTATTATGGATAATTTATATAGCGCCGTTTTCGTATAAATATACCTCAAGGGCGCTTTAAATATTGAATTTAACGGCTCGAGAAATTTAAAGTGAGTGAAAACTCAATTTCTGAGTAGGAAACACCATTATCATTATTAAAATTAATTAATTAATGGCTAAGACGCTGGACTCACGTTCGAAGGTTCCGGGTTAGATTCCCAGTGAGAGAACAAAAATTAAAAAGCGATTTTTCTCAAGCCTGTGTGTTTGTGATGTTGTTTCCATCTGTAATTTGGCCTCCTGGTGAAGTGGTTAAAAAAATTAAAAATACTGTATGTGCTACTAATGCAGGAGTACCTAGATTTCTGGAATTCAGGAAATACTATATTTGTTTTATTGATAATTCAACAATCTTTTACTTTAAATTGTAACATCAGCCATTATATATCTTTATTGTACATCAAATCACATGACAAGGATTGCACAGCACGCTTTTTTTTTTAATTACACAAGGAAACATAAAATATAGATTAAGTATAAAATAACAATATTTTGTTGATTGATTCGGCATTCACTTTGTAACACTTCATAATGAATTATGATGAAATAAAACGATGTTATGTGTTACTATTGGTTTATTCTATAGAAATAGAATTTACCTACACTACCTGGTTTCGGGAGTAGAGTTCTCCCATCGACTGGTGAAAAGACACAGTGTCTTATTAATCATAATAAAATAACAAAATTACATTTATTAACTTATTTCAATAAGCTACTTGCATTCAAAATCCTACTTAATTTACTACGACTATTACTAAAAATATATTTTTTTATATTAATTCATATGTTATCGTAGAGTCTTAACATACGTGACAATGAGTTGAAGAGGGCACATTTTTAAAAGTTGGTAGAGAATATGTTCTATGTGCTCTTAAACTAATAAACTTGAAAAGTAACTTACATTTTATTTAACGCCGCAATATTTTATAATAATACCAATATTATATCGCATGTTGCAAGTAGTTGAGCCGTCCAGGGAACCATCGATTTTCAGCAGCAGTTTTGATATTTCCTGAAAGTGTTCAGTATGTACGTAACATGCTGTACTTCCGGTCTGGGATAAGGCTGGGAAGGCTGTCCTCCCGAATTCCTGAGCCAGGGGTGCACTTATTTCTATACCCACTTCTTTATTGGCTTCCCAAACACAGGGGTGCAACAAACTTGGGAACGTTTTTCGTTATTTGACAGATAGGTATTTCATAATAACTTCAAACAAGAATTAGTGAATTCTAGTGAGAAGGGGCGTTTCAAATTCCACCGTCTAAAGTCTCCAGCACATAGGCCAATGCACGAAACGTTTGACGTAGATGTCTAGTGATGACGTAGATGTCTATTGATGACGTTGTGAGTGACGTAGTGGGTAACTAGGCACTAGACACGGTAGTATTTTTCAAGTATGGAATGTCACTTCTCTGAAATGACCCTGGGCTGGCGCTAAAGCAAAGAACTGATCATCTTGCCTTCATGTAATATATGATCAAGATTCACCGCACGTGTGTATCAACGCAGTGCCCCATGCACCACTGTAGTAATTACTACTTTTACTTTCCTTTATCCGCACCCGATAGTACACCAAGAGAAGTAAATCTTGATAATTTTATTACATGAAGGTAGTATGATCAGTTTTACGCTTTGTGTGATACCTTGGACTGGTACGGAAGCGTAAGCGTAGTAATTATTAGATATTATTGATATCCCTACAGAGACAGAGAAACTCTGTAAACGTTTTGGAAAACTCTTTCACTTAAAAAAAAACGCAATATACTGATTTCGTAGTAAATTTAATGTTCTACAATTTTAGTTATGAGCATTTTTACCATGCGAGGTACGGTTTACGAGGTGTAAGTCCGTTTCCGAGGCAAAAGATGTTGACAGGAAAAAATCAGTAAAATATGTGATTTTTCAAATGAGATTATTTCGAAAACTATAAGACACACTAAAAAAAAAATAAAAATCTAATTTTATAGAATTTTAAGTGTTCTATTACTTTGTTTTACTATTTTTGGTTGGGTTAATTGTTTTTAAGTTTTTTTTAAAAACAAAAAAAAGACCCATTTTTTTCTAGTTTTTTGAAAATACTGACTTAAGCTCACCTCCTATTCATCCGGACTTTTGATGCAACCTTTCCTGGACATCACTGAGCAACATAAAAAAATAATCAAAAACATCCGAATTAGTTAAGGCAAACGCTTAGTTTTGGGGTAATTAGACTGGGCTATTACTAGAAGACGCCTGAAGATGTCTCTCCAATTTAAAAAAAAATATATATATAAAAAATTAAAAAAAAGAATCATTTGAGTTCTTATGATATACTCAAATATTTCAGTTTTGGGGCTGCTTTCAAATAGTCGGAAATAACTGTGTCAGAAAGCAGGAAACAAGTTGTGCTGGAGTGGGATTCGAACCTAGATATTCTAATCCGGAGTCCTCGAATCAACCACTAGACCACAACTCGGTTCGATTTGCTTTATATTTTAACCAGTAAATATTTTTTAACGACATTTTGAATGTGTACAAGTACTTGTAGACAAAATACTGGATTATAACCATCCTGGGCAAATATCAGAAATTATTGATATCCCAACAGAGACAGAGAAACTCTGGAAATGAATGTGGATTATCTTGTCTACAAGTATTTGTACACATTCAAAATGTTGTCAGGTAGTAATTATTATGACATGAAAATGCTATTATAACTAAAAGTTTGCGCATATTTCTACTCGCAAAATTGATCTTTAAATAAATTGTACGCCCAATAAAAAAATTTAAAAGTGTTTATTTTACAATTTAATAATTTTAAATCAACATAAATAAACGAACACTCCCACCTTCTTGTAGGACATAAATTTTAATTGGAAAACCATTCGATACTTTGACAAGTGCCTTAGGACAGTGTAATTGAACAGAAAAGTTAATAAATTAACTAAAGTAACTACATTTGTTTTAATTAAAATGTAACCGCAAGGTAAAGGTTCTTGGCACAAGTATAAATATCATCCGAAAAAATAGGTATCTTGACATAAAGTTAATATTTGAAAAAATATATGTAAAAGGAATCCAGCCTAATCTTTATAGACAAAACAAACTAACAGCTGTTAGGAAGATCGTCTATGTATTATAAATTTATGTATTAAAATTTAATGTACCAATTCAGTTATTGCCTAACATTTATTTTTTTTTTTTACAATCAAATTAAAAAGTATAAGGTCTCAAAGCTCTACTAATAGTGGTGGCTGACCTAGGCACTATAATCGTTATCGTTATAGCAAATATTGGGTTAGTAAAGCTTCAGCTAATGAAACCTGAAAGATGGCAGTGGAAACGTTAGCATATAACTATGGCAGAGGATAATGGACAAATACCGGAATCTAATTTGAATCCCGCTAAAGTATTTGATTTCGGAATGATAAGGCCTACAGAAGGGATGATTAGGGTAAGCAAGTGACGAGAATGCACAATGAGGGTTGGTTTTCAAAGCTGTCATTCTGCCATGATAAAAAATTATTGCTGTTTAAATCTCAATACAGATACCAAGAAGGGAATATGGAGATCGAAGTTTCTGATGGCTTTAAATATTTCATTCGCTAGTTCTTCCGCATCTTCGCTACAGACGCAATGAATTAGAACGCTGACAAAATTATTGTAATTGGATACTTTAATTAATATAATGGACGAAAATAATATGTCGATATTTCACTCTGCCTCAATTCACCTTTATAATGTTAATAATGAATTCACGAGCAATTAATTTAATGTCAGTCATTACACATATAATCAATTTCCTAATAGATTAAATTCATTACTTGATACTAAAAACTCTCAAATTTAGGCGAAAGATATACTGTTTGAAGTTCTAATAATTTGGAAATAAGTCAAGGCACATAGAGTTCATAATATAATTAAAAAACAAAAAATGTTAGTACCAGAACACTAACACCAGGTCCTATGTTCAAATAATTTGATTAAAACCTTATAAAATAATAAAATTATTCTATACAGATAATGATATAATTTCGAGTAAGTAAATTCTAACCAAAACTCCATTCTGTCAAAACTCGTTTGTCAAGTTTAGATGCAATATGCTTGAATCTGTCGATACGATAGGAAGGAATATTGATAAAATTATCCAGATGTGAAAAAGGATCTAATAAGGGAAGATTTACGGGTGAGGGAGGGGGAGGAATGCAGCTCATCCGTTGAATGGGGGTGACCATAAGAACCCCCCTGGGCGGTCAAGGGGCCCCGTAAGTGCCTACAGCCGAACGGACGGGACTAGGGGGTTGCACGTTAATTCTCAAGGGTTGACAATCACGGAAACCCCATCTGAGACATCTCTATTGTTTCATTTGACACTGTGTTTATAATTTCTTAATTCGAAGAACTTTTGTCTAACTCATTTGGCACAAAGGAATACTCAAGTTACATGATAAATATTGCACTATGGTAATTCACTACTTAATTAATCTTGTTTATTTTTAACACAAAAGTAAGCCAGCAAATATATATGAAAGTTACACTGTAATATCTTTTTTAAAACGTACTCATTAAAACTGTTTGTTAGTTTCTCGGGGGAGCTACGGTCACGTGAGACCTAGCCTCCCTCCTTGCCTGGACCTCTTGTGTTACCTGGCCCACCAGGTATTTATGGCAGCGTTTCCAGATCCAATAGACGATGCCGCCGACGACGAGAAAACAAATTATAACCATCATGGTCATGTTCATGCTCCAGATCTGGTTCCCCGTATCACTATTACTTCCCGCCTGGGCGATAACCACTTCTTCCTTCGACTCCGAACTGCCCATGTTCTTAGTACTTTGTTTCGGGTAGTTTACGCGAACCTGACGGGCTTCCTAATGCTTCTGCCAGATCTTGTAGTCACGGGTAGTCTATTTGGTATTCCGCTGATTTCGCTTTTCCCATGTGAAAATTCGTTTGGCGTGCTGACACGGATATTCTGCCGGAATGTTTCTGAATTCCTTTTATTGTTATCAGGTACTAAATAATTTGCTGACTGTACACATTTGTCCGAGGCGTCACTCCCTGTCTTAGTGTTCTCTAATAGGAATGCAGGTTTAACTCTATCAATGGTCACGTTGCTTTCTTTTTGGTTTATTAAAATTTTGAAAATCTTCTCGTTTCTCTCTCTAAAACTCTGTACGGGCCTTCGTACGGTGGTGTAAGGGCCCTCTTGGTTTCGTTGCGTAAAAATACATGGGAGCAAAACTTTAAGTCGGGATGTTGGTAAGCATTCCTGCTCTGTGCTGTTCTATTCGTCGGAAAAGATGCCTTATAAAAAACGATTTATTAGGTTTTTAGTATACTCAGTGTCGTTGATTTTTGGCTTTGAAGGCGTAAAAAAATCTCCTGGCAGTCTCAATGATGTACCATAGATCATTTGAGCTGGACTGTAACCTATATCTTCTTTGAGTGATGTGCGTAGGCCTAACATTATTATTGGCAACTCCTGCACCCATTGCGTGTTGTGTGTTCACATTTAGCCATGATTGCTGCTTTAAGTGTTCTGTGATATCGTTCCACTTTCCCATTTGCCTTAGGGTTATACGCCGTGGTGCGTTTTTTTTCTATCCCTAATATCTTTGTTAGTTGGCTAAACAGTTCCGATTCAAACTGTCGCCCTTGGTCCGTTGTAATGTAAGCAGGACATCCAAATCTCGATATCCAAAATGTAACTAGTGCGTCTGCCACTGTTTCGGCCGTAATATCCTTAACCGGGACTGTTTCCGGCCAGGTAGTTTCTCTGTCTACCATGGTTACACAATATCGCATATCTCGGGACAACGGTAGCGGTCCTATTATATCAATGTGTAGGTGTTCAAAGCGTGACACATTGACAAATTCTCCAAGTTGTGACATAGTGTGCCTATTAACTTTAGCTTTTTGGCAATTAATGCATTGTTTAGTCCATGTCTTAACATCCCTGTTAATTCCCTTCCAAAAATATCGTTGCGTTAATAAGCGCTGACTTTTTCTTTTATGCCCGGGTGGCATACATTATGGATTGCTTTAAATGCCGTTTCTCTAAATTGTTGCGGAAGGTACGGCCTAATCCGTGTTGTAGAGGTTTCACACAATATTTGCTCGTTGGTTTCTGGAAAGGTTATCAATTTAAATTGTAGATTATCTTGGTTTTTTAACTCACTAAGCTAAGCTCTTTGTCATCCCTTTGTTGTTGCGCTAGTTCTTTGTAGTCGAATAAGGTTGGTGTGACGATCTCTTCTATGCGAGAGAGTGCGTCTGCCACCGGATTCTTTTCGCCTTTAATATATTCAATCTTAGTGCAGAATTGAGCAATGAAATCTAGTTGTCTAAGTCTTCGAGGTGTATCTGAGGGAGATATCTTTTTTGACAGAGCAAACGTTAGCGGTTTGTGGTCTGTGTACATCACTAGCTCTCTCCCTTCTATCATGTTGCGGAAATGCTTGATCGACATGTACATGGCTAGCAATTCTCGATCATATAAGTGCTGTATTTCCGTTGTGTATCGCTCAACTTTTTTGAAAAGAATCCTAAAGGTTGCCAATTCTTCTCCACCCACTGTTGCAAGACAGCTCCCACGCTTGTTTCTGATGCATCGGTCATCAGGGCCAATGGAGCATTGAGAGCTGGGTGAGACAGTAGAACTGTATTTTTGAGGCTCTCTTTACACTGTTCGAATGCGTCTGTTGTAGCAGTTTGTCCACTTAATTTTTGTTTTGTCTTTTTTCTTTGAATTGTGAAGAAATGCGTTAAGGGGTGCCTGTATTTGTGCCGCTTTGGGAATGGAAGTTCGGTAAAAATTTATCATTCCTAAAAATCGCCTTAATTCTTCTACAGTCTGTGGTTGTGGAAAATCCGTTTACGGTCTTAATTTTTTCTTCGCTAGGTGTGATTCCGTTTTTCTTTATGCAATAGCCCAGGAAGTTAATTTCTTTTTTTCCAAATTCGCATTTGCTTGTGTTAATTTGTTAACCCATATTCGTTCAAACGGATAATACTAATTGAAGATGCGTTATATGCTCCTCTTCGTTAGCTGATGCAATTAGAAGATCGTCCAGATATGCAAAGACAAAATCTAATCCTCGTAAAATCATATCTATAAATCGCTGAAACGTCTGAGCCGCGTTACGTAATCCAAAGTTCATTTTAGTGAATTCATATAATCCAAAAGGTGTTAATATTGCTGTTTTTTGAGATATCTTCTGCTGCTATTGGAATTTGATGATACGCTCTGCATAGGTCTAATTTCGAAAATATGCTTTGTTTATTAAGTGCGTACGTGAAATCTAATATGCGAGGTATCGGATAACGGTCTGGGACTGTTGCTGCATTCAGCAGACGATAATCACCGACTGGCCGGATATCTCCGTTTGTTTTATAAACAACATGTAGTGGATTCGCCCACGGACTGTTTGATGGTTGACAAATACCTAACTCTAACATGTTTTGGAATTCCTCCTTTGCTGCTTTGTATTTCGCCGGATTTAACTGCCGCACTTTTTCATGTACGGGTGGTCCGGTGGTTACAATGTGGTGTCGAATATCATGTTTGGGCGCTTGTTTGATGGAGTCCGGTCTAGTTAGGTCAGGATAATTCAATAACAATTTATGATAAAGGATCGTTAATGTCTACTGCATAAATACCTCTCTGTCTTCATTCCATTTACTGATGGATGTTTTGGTGTTTAGGGTTGTCTCCTTATCCACCAATTTTCTTCCGCGTAGATCCACCATTAAGTTTCCGCGCTCGTAGGAAATCTGCTCCAATAATTGATCGCTGAACGTCCGCGACCGTAAAAGTCCATCTGTAAGGTCTGCGTAGACCTAAATCCAAAATTAAGGTCTTTTCACCATATGTGTTGATTTGGGTTCCATTTGCGGCGTATAATTTGTAGTCTGTTGGTTTACTCCCTAGGCGCCCGGATCGTGCTAGCACTGAAATTTCTGCCCCCGTGTCGATTAGAAAACTTGTACCACTATTTCGCTCCGTGATGCATAGACGAGATGTCCCTTCGGAGCCGACTATCTCGATCGTCGGCGTCCTGCTTAGTTTTCCGACTTCACATAGGCGCACGGTTCTTGGCATCTCGTTGCTTTATGCCCAAATTTGAAGTGATACCAGCAAAGGTATGTGGGTCTCCAGGTTGTGGTGCTCGGCGCCGGCTTCGTGAGTTAGAGCCGTCCCGAGATCCGGTAAATGAACCTCGACGTTCGCGTCCTCTTTCGCGCCCTCTGTACTGTTCCCTGAGGCTAGCTACCTCTACCTGCAGTTCTCCAATTTTTTTTAATCAACATTTCAGTGGCCGTGTCCACCCCTGGTTGTGCTTTAACTTCAGCTACTTCAGTATTGCGAATAGCGTCCGTTATTTTGTCGGCAATTTGGGCCAACATCTCAACATCTGTTACATTGCTCACTGTGAGCACGGCGCGCACTGTTTGTGGTAGGCGGCCCATCCACAGGATTTTTTAACGTCTCGTCTGTCAGTTTGTTGAACGCCAATTCTTTCATTCTACGAAGTAATTGCGAGGGCTTCTGGTCTCCCAACTCTATTTCACCAATTAATTGCTGTAGCTGCCTTGTTTCACTTTCTTCATAAACCTGTAACAGTCTGTTTTTCACTGCCTCATACTTATTGTCCGCTGGTGGATTGTTCAAAATATCACTTATCTGACTTAGTTCATTCTTGCCCAATTTGGCCACCAACAAAAAGTACTTATTAACATTAGAAAGTTTTTGAGGCGCTAGGATTGCCTCTATCTGGTGGAACCACAACCTTGGCTGTTCCACCCAGAAGTCAGGCATTTTAGTGGCCAGACTAACTTTCATCACTTCTTGTTGCTCTTGTTGCACATTAAAGTCCCTATCCATAAGCTCAGAATCACTATCGTTCGCCATTTCGAGAGTTTATTTTATTTTAATATCAAATTAACAACACAATAAAATACTTAACACCGTTATCGCGAGGTTAAAGAAAACAATCACTTATTTATCAGCTATTCAAAGTATCGGGTTACTATTCTCAGCGCACCGAGCGTGCCTTATCTGTCTTAACGTCGGGAAGTCACCACTGTTGGGATCTCAATGAATAAGCGTGTGTTCTTGTTGAAGCTTCTTTATTGACTGATTCAGAACGAAAACGACCTAAATTCAAAAAAATGTTGTTACGATATATCATCATGAAAGACTGAAAAAAACATTATACATAATTTAATATTTATTTTATATTAACACAAAAAGGTTCATAATTTCCCATAAAAAATAATAAAAATCGATATGAACAAATACACCGAAAAATTGGAATTTTGAAGTTTAGGTCGTTTTCGTCCTGAAGTGCGAAGTAATCGAGCTATAAAAAATACGGATATATTTATTATATTCAGTAAAGTCTTATGAAAGGTATTGGGAAATTTTTGGTCTATATTCCGGATACATGCAGTTCATTAAAACATGATGTACAATTACAAACAACAATGATACATATTAATAATAATATTTTGTCTTTTGACTTTTGATTAACTCAAAGAAAATTCACGGTTTTATGTGTTTTCACAATGAATAGATTGTTATTGTTTACCTTTTAATTTCTATAGTTTAATTTTTACTTTTTATTTATTATTAGTGAAAAAAAAAGTGTTTTATTGTATTTATTATAGTTCACGATGACAAAAGACATGGGCCTATAGTATGTATTATGAATTTTGCATTTTTGATAAAGACTCAATAAATAAAATAATAAGAAAGAAGAAAAAAAAAATGACCGAAGATTTTTCAACGCCGCGCCCCTACGTACATAATATTGCCCCTTCTATTTCATCGAATCGGAGAGGCGGGAGGTTATTTTTCCAGTATATTTTCGAATTATTTTATAAAATAATGTAGGTACCCCTGTAAATCTAAGCAACGTGATGTTCCGAAAAAAAGTATTAAGGGATGAAAAAACGTAGAGAAATTCCTCTCACCTACAGAACTAATTACAAACGACGCGACGGCTTTAATTAAACTTGAATTGGCTTAACTCTTTAATTTAAAATTCCGATAAATACTCCGAACTCTCATCTGTCACACTTCTCCGATATCAGCTTATTACTATCAGATGAGGGACCCTTATCTTTAGGCTTGTCTCATCCATCAAAAGGAGCCATAGAAACGCAATAGAAAAGAAATATATATTATTGTCGAGTGAATGGGCCCTCCAGGGTGGAGAGTGGAGAGTGGAGAGTGGAGGGTGGAGGGTAGGAGAAGGACTGAGTGTTCCTCTCCGGTGTCATCTTCAAATCTGTACCATTTAATAATGCGACTCTAAAGCTGGATTCACACTGCAATACATCGCAAGTCTCATGACAGTTTTTAGATTGATGTAAAAAATCTAATGATTTGTGCATTTTGCGGAATGTATTTTGGCAGTAATTAAACAAATTTAACCATCACGCCATTCTCTCCCGAGGGGGTGCTGCAGAGAGATGAAAAGCCACACCACTCTGTCTCTGTCCTGACTCCTGACTTCCTTCGCTTGACCTACACTTTCATACATCTTCTTATGCACGCACGTCGATTGCTCCGGCTTTTCACATGTCCACTTTCAAGTACTTACTAGCGCATAGGCGATTGGAGAATTCTAGCCCCTGATTAGAAATATAAACAGATTTTATTTAAAAGTTAGAAAATTATGTAAAATTATGTAGATATAGTAATAATTAGTAGGTAAAAGTGATCATTATGATCACCTTGATCAACTTGATCATATGATGCCATTTTCGGGCTTCCTTGACATCTACATCTAGGCACACTTGCACCATAAATTCCCTAAGCGGTTATTTAAACATTCATTCGCTCCACATGACAGAACCATCCTAAAACATTAGTTTTCTATCACGGCTGCACACTACTAGCAACTAGTAACTAGCTGCACGGAGTTGCAAATGAATTGACAAAGTATTGTCTGAAGTAGTGATCGAGAAAAATGAGATATTCACGAAAAATGTACATCAATGAGATGAACTGGCTACATCTATAGATGGTCATGATATCATTTATTAGTTTGTTGAATATTTGACACTCTTAAGTGAATAAACGACTATTTTTTGCCGTGTGAACGCAGCCTAAAGCGCGACATCTTTGTCTGTCAGTCCTCACCATACACGAAGTCTGTTCCATGGAACCATTGTCAGGTGGAGACGATGACGTCAGTAATGCGGCCATTTGTTATATTAATTTGTCGACTAGGTGTTCCCCAGGGCTTTCTATTATCACCCATTGTCTTTACATTCGTCCAGAGGCAAATGAATTAGGTCGTGGAACAATAAAATAGATTATTTCTTGCAATGGGATTTTGCGTAGACGTCTCTGGGGTTAATTTTCAAAATATTTATAATCACAATAAATAATATAAATGCGAATTCGGTTGGCTTTTAATCAACTAACTAACCATCACGCCATTTCCCCGAAGGGGTAGGCAGAGAGGATAGAACGCCACACCACTCTGTCCTGACATACTTTTCTTGCTTCCTCCACATTCATACATCTTCTCATGCACGCACGTCGATTATTCCGACTTCTTACATGCCATGCTTTCAAGCACTTGTTTTACTTGATCATGCCATGTCTTTTTCGGCCTTTCTCGACTTCTACATCCAGGCAGAGTCGCATCATATATTTTTTTAGCCGTTCTTTCATCATCCATTCGCTCTACATGACCGAACCAACGTAAAAGACCTTTCTTAATTTAGTCGATAATGCTTATCTCAGCCTTGCATTCTGCTCTAATTTCAACATTAGTGTACCTATCATACATAGTTTTACCACACATTCGCCTGAAAGATCGCTTTGATATTTAGTAATATTTGCGATTGAACTGGGTACTTCAAACAAACCTATTAATTGAACAATTTGAGAAATTATAAGGCTTGTGAACATTGGTAGTGGCTAAATTGCTGGGCTTATAATATGGAGGATCTGTGTTCGATTTCCTTTTGAACTTAGAGATTTTTAGTAAATTTAGATTATCAAAAGTGATTTTTCTAAAACATTGCATTGGTGTCTTGTAATGTAAAACCGCTTAGCCTGTTGAGATAGATATATTTTATTTTTTGACGTGATAACGTCTAATAAATCGATGAACGCCGGCTGCACACACGAAAAAGCATGACTCATTGTCACGTTCCGCCTGAGCCGAGTGCAAGCGAGAGCGCGGAACAAGCGATAGAGAGGCACGATCGGGCTAAGCGTGTGTTTTCTTATGATGTTATCACGTAAAATTATCGTCCGTTAACCGGCTTTACAGACAACCAAAAGTGTTTTTTTAGTTAATGAGTTTTTCGTTTGATTTGTATTTTTAAAAGCAGTATTTGAGTTCTAATGATGTACCTTAATACTTCGATATCAGGGTTCCTTTCAAAAAATCTAAAATAATTGTAACAGAAAACAGGAAACAAATTGTGCTAGTAAAAATAATGTTAAGCAAGTACACCTTTCATTCGTGCATAGAGCACTGCATTGATACTCCAAGTGCAGTAAATCTTGATAATTTGTTACATGAAAGCAAGGTGATTATCAGACGCTTCAGCGCCAGTCCAAGGTATCACAAGGTACAGTACTAGGATTTATTACGCTTTCACAGCATTCTAAACAAGACACGATTATATAAATATGATTAGGCACACAATATAATGAATAGTGCGCTAATTAATATTCGAGCTGTTAGGGGTTTACTTCCACGTGGGTAGGTCCCCTGCACCTACACAAAATGACGGGAGTAATGGGAGTTGTCACTCGCAGCCACGTGGCTGTCACGTGACAGCTGACAGATTGTCACACGGCGCCACTGAACACCATCAATCTTGAAGATGTCACACTATTTAATATCACTATACAGGGTGGGGCAAAAACTAAACTAGGTTTGTGTCAAATTTATATGTAGATTCATTTACACAAAATTAACAGTTATAAATATGTTCTTTTTCAATTATATTTAAGTTATTACTACTACTACTCTACTTTCCCTTATCCGCACCCAATGGTGAATAGGGCACTACATTGGTAGATACACCAAATTCTTATTGCACATTAATTTTATATGAATTTAAATTATAAGGGGGTTTGGAGATAGAGGAGTCCCCTTTTACCAGTGGAGGGTTAGTGGAAACGCCGGTGATGTTGTATTCGTTTATTCAGTTAACAAGGATGAGTGTTGCATGTCGGATGATGAGTGCGCGGCAGTTCCGTAGAGATGGAGCGAAGTCGGCGGCTGGAACAACGTTGGTAGCGAAGCAACGTGGAGAGCAGACGATGCGGTCGGGCTTCCGTTGCTGGTACCAAGAGTGTGAATCCAGGGCGTGGTCCGAGGCTTCCATGACGGCGTCGTCTACGTCAGGCAAGACACTGCGTCTTGACTGCTGACGTGGACAGGCGACTCTCCGACTGAAGAGAGTAACTGCGTAGATGGTATAAGATGGATGTGATGCACTGCTGTTCTGACCCTCGGTACGGGTATTTATAAGACAGTAGTCCTTTGTTATTAGAGTTGTATGGTGGGGATAAACATTCGTGTGCAAAGCCATACTGCCCGTGTGAATTGCAGCGTCAGCTGATGATTTCTAGGAATTACCTACTCGTGTAGTAATACCTGACGCAGCTGAATTATATTTGCACTTTGGACGATTTATATTTATGTATCGATTGCAGTAGTTTAAATATTTTTATTTAGTCGGTTCAGTTTTCTTTTGAATTGTGTAATTTGTTTTTGATTACTACTACTAATCTCCCTTATCCGCACCGCAGTGGTGCATAGGGCACTGCATTGGTACCTGGACTATTAAGGCAAGATGATCAGTCATACGTTTCAGCGCCAGTCCAAGGTAACACACATGAAATACTTTTATGTGAAAATCACATTCAAATAATTATTTTATACTGATCCCATCGGGAATCGAACCCGCGACCTCATGCATGGCAGCCCGACGCGCTACCTCTACACAATTATATTTTTTATTACTTAATTATTAACGCGCTATATAAGGGTTGCCTAAATAAATGTAACAAATAGTACAATGTTTTCAACGAGTCAATGTTGAGAATCTCTAGTCTTCAAAAGCGTAGATCTAACATTGATTCCATTTTTTTCATGTTTAAATTGCTAAACGGCATGATAGATGCACCATCTTTACTGACTCAAGTGACTTTCTGTATTCCAGTCCGTAGGTTGAGAAAAATGACGTGCTGTTCCTTAGTCACCACAAAACTAACTATGGTTTTCATGCCCCATTGTCTCGATTGTGTCGTATTGTAAACTCAGGACGGGATCTGGACTTCTTCGGTGTAATGCCCGCTTTATATGGGACAGTTTCTTGTTCAGAAAACTACACAGTTTCTTGTTCAGAAAACTGTGCAGTCTGTCAAACTTCTGTCAAAAGACACGTTAAATATGTGTATTTTTGAAACGCGATTGTAAGTTATTATCGTATGTTTGCTATCAGGAAATTGTATATTTAGCTAATAATGTAAATATGTTATTGGTTTTTTACGTATTTAAAAGCATACAATAAATAAAATGTCTACTTAAACGTTTACATAAAAAACATTGACTGTCATGTCAGCTTAAATCTGACACTAGCACACAGTTTTTCATGCAGTTTTAGCTTTATACGGGACCGTTTTCAGACTGCACAGAAAACTGTGTAGTAAACTGTCCCATATATAGCGGGCTTAAGTCTATCAAGATTTAAACATTCACTGAAGTAGACCCGATCCTGTGTTTAGTGTGTCCACATTTTATTCTAACTGTCTAAGCTTCACCAATTCAATGTTCTGTCACTTATTTTTACTGCTTGTTATTTCTTTTATGCTTAACTATGCATTTAAAATGGATTTTTCCGTAAATAAAATAAAATAAAATAAAATAAAATATCTTACAGTCAGAACATTCACCATTACCAAATTCAATGACCGTAAAACGTAAGCAATGCTTAGCGTGACGTCATCCAAGCCATCAGTTCAGTTACGTTTCGCTTACAACACACACTACTAATGTAACTACTAACGTAATAATGACACACAATGTACTCCAACTACATTATTCCACTAGGCCAGTGATTCCCAACCTGTGGTCCGCGGACCCCTGGGGTCCACTAATATGTATGGGGGTCCGTAGTCACATCTCTGGACTATTTGACAACTATTTTTATAAAAAATGTTTATGGACAGCCAACAGACATACACTTATATTAATTTCTAAAATTAACCCCACTTATAGACTATCTACTTAACTATCTAAAAAGATTTAAAACATTTATTAAGTACACAACTAATTATTGGGTAAAAAGAAACCCAATTTATCGAGTTGCTTATGCAACGTCATATAATCAATAATATTTTATTCGTCGTAGTATTACCGGATTTTTTTTAACGTACCCATCTGAAAACATTCTCTGCTTTTGTTTAATAAAAACAAATACAGAAATTGGCGCTGGAGCGAGAGAGTACAACTGAGTAGTAACATCAACCCAAACATTACTAATTCTGTTTTCCACAGCAACATTATTTTCAATTTAATAGAGTCTAGTCAGGATATTTTTTTTAGCGAATAAATTTTAAGATACCCTATTAACCGTGTTGGTGTTGCAAACATGCGTTAAATTTAACGTATTTTTATTTTTTTAAATTTAGTATTGTAGTAGGTACTATTTAAAGTAAATGGTCCCTCTTTTCCCATCTGTCCTTTTATTCCTTGAAAATTGTGCTTGCACTAGGTATATGACTATAAAGGTTGGGAAACGTGCACTAGGCTATTGTCAAAAGCGTTAAGTTATTGGTCATGCAAGCAAATTTTACAGAACAGATTATTATAAAAAATAATATATCTCGTCGCGTCGATGCGTATTTATAATGTATACAGAACTACAGCACACTCATAGGGTGCACTCTTCCTAAAAAAAATCTCATAATTGCCTATTGGAAACTGACTTAATACATTATGTCCGTACGGTCTCGACTATCTCCCGCCTTCTACAGTTCGACTCGTCCGGTTTGCGCCGATGCCAAACTGCGCAGCCGGGTGAACAAGCCGGCCGGGACTCCGCCTCATATCAGCCTGCAGTCTGGCAACAGCGGGCCTGTGCGAACAACGCCTCAGTCGCGGGCTGTCAGATCGATTGTTCATTCCAACGCGACAATTATTTCACAAATCTCAGTGTAAAAGAAACAAATAAGTGCAGTTGTAACTGATAACTGATTTAATAAGACAGGTTAATATGAATGTGTGTTGAATTTCTTTAACTTGTGTAAATACTCGTAGGTATGTTATATTATAATGTAAACAGTTGCAATTATTCCACAAATTTGACATTTGACAAGGTGAATATAAATATGTTGAATGAAGAAATATATTTCCTATATTTTTAAATTACGTAATTTTTTGTGTGAATAGTAATGAATATTTGAAATTTTACTGTGAAAAAAAAAATTCTAGTTCAAAAGATTCTACGTATTTTTTTTTAAACGGAGCTTATAAAAACGGCTGCTTTTAAAGCACCCGTCTCCCAAGCGCACAAAAAGGGTCATACTGAATATATGGTTGATGCGTAGAACTAGAAGTGGCTATGTACTTTTTTCTACTTAAGGCGCTACTTACACTTACATCAAAACTTGGTTTGAAATTAATGGACGCATCCTACCATAAATATAATGACCTGTTGCTCGATCACAGATCACTACCGACTCGGTAATAAGCGATGTGATAACGATTTCTTACCCATGGATGTTTAACGTTTCGCGATCACAATGGAACACGCGTTAAAAGTTATCGATCGGGATTATTAACCGAGCGCTTCTAGTCGCGAGTCATTTCCCGAGATATATCTTATTCGCACATATATCTTCATTCAATCTTTCTCGAGTGCCGTATTGCATTTAGCCGGTTTTCGGCAAGCCAAATATTGAGAAAAGCAGTCGACATAATAAAAAATCCGACAAGCGCGATGATTTGACGTTTGACGTACGGACGCGATATCGCGTGCATCGGCTCCGCTCGGATCAGATCGGCAATGCTCGGCTCGGCGATCGCGGTATTGAACGAATGTCATTGTGATCTGTCAAATCGTTAGCGTTAGCACGTGGTTAGCACGTTTTTAACTACGTCGATAGTTATCTGTGATTGAGCTACTGTTTTGGCGGGAAATCGCGATAACCATATTTTAAAAGTTAATTACGGACATAATAATGACAATAATAAAAAAATGTTTCTTACTTAAGATATAAATCACCATCTAATGTTGTAGTATTTTGTAAATACTGAAAAATTTGAAGAAGATTGACGATCACGTGACCCACGGTCGTTTCTGTGGGCGTATTTTTCTTTGTTTATTATTTAATTTGTATATATATTAATGAAATCTCTTGTTATTGTTTACAAAGGTAGTTTTAATTTAAAAACAGAAGTCTCGGGAAAGAATGTTTACCATGAATGTTGTGTAAGAATAATAGTGGTAGAAGTCAAAATATTTGTTTTAGAATGATGGTTCGAACTTTTTATTGAAGTGTTTTCAATAAGGAATCTTGATCAATCGTTACACGAAGACAAGATGATATGTCTTACGCATCAGTGCCAGTCCAATGTAACACATATGTAATTATTTTATTTGAAAAACTACGTTTAAATAAATATTTACCATGGACCAATTGAACCTTAATTAAAACGTCAACTGAGAATTTATTGCACAGAATAATAATATATTAAAGTTATCTATTTATATAGGCATTAGAAGTGCAAATACACGGTGTAACAAACTCGATGTACAAGCGGGAAATCAGTGAATCTACGTCATATTTGGAATAGATTTTTTAGATAATTTTTGTTATTTGATCCATAGTTTTTGAGATCATTTAGTACGAAGTTGATTTTTTTTCAATAATTTTTTGTAAATTGTTAATCACATATTAATTTGATTTATTTAGTCAAATTAATGATAATAAATCAAATAATTGAAAAATCGCATTCTAAAAAGAATTTGTACAATTTAACTTAATCTGAGATACTAAAAAGATTTTACGTCAAGCTTAGATTAAAAAGTTATATTACACATTCGACTCCAAATATGATGTAGATTCACCAGTTTTCGGGTTGTACTACGACTTTGTTACTCCGTGTATACAAAGCGCACATTATAATAGAATAGGTTGACTATTAGTTCAATAGATAACTCTGTCAATAAGTTCATAAAAGTAATCATGATTTTATCTAATAATTACACCATAATTCTATATTATTTGTGAAAACTCTTTACAGTAACTTGAAGATCATCAAAACATGTCATCTAAACGCGAGGAACCCTTAATATATTTTGCCGATAAGCAGTATGACTTTATTAAAGATTTCATCAAACTGTATCACAAACACCCTGCCTTGTGGGACACTAGAGCCAAATGTTACCTGGACAGAAAGTTGAAGGAACAAGGATATGAGCGGTTAATCAAGTTCTACCAATCCGTCAAACCAAATGCCACCGAGGATTGTGTTAAGAAGAAAATAAACATCTTGAGAAGTTCCTTTCGGAAAAGAGTATAGAAAATGGATGAAGGATAGAACATATGAACCAGGTCTTTGGTATTACAAACTGCTCTTGTTCACGGCTAAATATAAAAATGAATATGGTAGCTCCAACGATCGTGATGCTGAACTGCTCGAAGACGATGACAAGAACGAAGACGATACACACAGTAATAATATTAAGGCAAGTGATATTTTATGACTGATTTTTAAAACATAATTATTACCTCGGGGGTTCTTCAGGGTTCAAGTCTTGGCCTGTTGTTGTTTCTTAATTGCGGTTAATCTTTACTTTTATCTAAAATTGTGTGATCCTAAAGGTTATTTTTCTTTCCAGGCGGAGGAGATGTCTTTTGATCAACACAGCGAATTGGATATTGTTGATGACTCCGTGTTTGCAAAATATACTAGGTTTGAAAAAACTTAGAAATTTGATCTCTAAATATCTTAGAAACTTTATAAAACTACACATAACTTATTAACCAAATTATAATTATCACCAACTCTTTTAGCTGAAATCACGTATTCTAATATAATCATCATCATGTATTTATTATATAATTTGAAACGGGTTATGGTCTAGTGGCAGATTCGGGGACTCCGGATTAGTAGAATCTCTAATCTCCTCCTTTCTGGCGCATTACTTCCGGTTATTTGGAAGCAGCCCGAATTTGAAATATTTGAATATATCATAAGGGAGAGGAATTATTAAACTTGTACCTAACTGTCAAGCCGGATGCCACATTAGATTGTGTAAGGAAGAAGATTAACATGCTGAGATCTGCATTTAGAAAAGAGCGTAACAAACGAATTAAAAGTATGAAGTCGGGAGATAAAGATTTGTACGTGCCGAACCTTTGGTATTACAAACATTTGTTGTTCTTAGTAAATCAAGACGGTGAAGATGGATTAAATAATGATGGCGTATTGATCGAAAATGACGAAGAAAGGAATGATGATGGTGAATCTAGTAATATGAAGGTGCGGTTATCTTATTCTTATTATAATGTTGTTAGTTGGATTAATCAAATGGGTGGTGTTTTAGTTGAAAACGGCTGCAGAAATAGAGTTGTGTAATTTTCTAAAAATTTTGTTTTTTTTTTTTCACTTTTTTCTTCTTTTCCTCTGAATACCAAGGATTGTTTCGTATCATGTAGATGTTCTGTAGTGTACAATGCTGAACTGAAGATGCCCTGACTCGACACGGATTATCTAGTGAGTCAGAGCCAGATCATTGTCATGGGTCTCTACTGAGTGAGTCGCCATCTTTCTGTATAATTCATTGTGATTTTAAACGAAAATATATGTAAAATTTCAAAAAATAAATAAATAAGTAATACATAAATATATTGTATGAAAATGACATAGTTCATTGAAATAATGACGACCGTAGAATGGTAGTGAGGTAAATTTTATTAGGTATTTGAACGAAATAGTAACACTAAATAGTAAACCTCGGGGTTCCACAGTGACATAATCTTGACCCATCTTTGTTTCTAAAGTTCTTTGCGTAAAATAATTGTTTTTTTATTTAAATCTTTATGAAAATATTTATATGCATTCTACAATTCATTTAAAATACGTAAATTTTGTCAATTTACACTAAAATATTTTTTTAGACGGAATCAATATTCTTCGATCAAAACAGCGGAAATGTTGAAGACGATCTTATGGGGATTTTAGAACCTACTAAGTATGTGAGATTTTTAATTTCTTCTAATTTTTACTTTAAAAAATTGTACGCTCGCCTAGTATTTTCCTTTAAAATGCAGTGCTTTTTTATCACTGTTAATTAATTCTGGCCATTTATTTCTGTTATTTACTGTTGTATCTAAAAAATAATTATGAAGGGTTTATCTTTCAGACTATCCTCCTTAGGGTACAGCATGTTTCAAAGTCAATACCGTAAATTTATAAAAGAATTCATTGAAGAGTATCGCAAGCTTCCTGCCTTGTGGGACGTAGAAAGCAAATCCTACAATAACAGAGAGGCAAAGAAACAAGGATATGATAAATTACTAGAATTGTACAAAACTATTAAGCCAAATGCCACCAAAGAGTGTGTTAAGAAGAAGATTGGCATGTTGAGAAATCGTTTCAAGAAAGCTCATAACCAATATGTTAGTAGCATAAAGTCAGGAGAAGGTGTTTATACGCCCAACCTTTGGTATTATAAACTACTGCTGTTCACTGTAAACCGAAATGGCAATGAAGACGGATTTCAAAATGACGATACAATGTACGGAACAGACGATGAGGATGATGGAGACGATGATTCTACAAAGGTACAGGGTCACTTATTATAATTTTTGTCTTGTTTGTTATTTTGAAAATATAGGTATATTATTAAGGTAGATTATGACGGGTTTTTTTTATCCTTTCTGTAATGGAAAGATCTAATTATCATTACATCATATCTCTTTTCAGACGGAATCAATATTCTTAGAACAAAGCAACGATTCGAACGATGTTGAAGATGACCCCGACTATTCTCCGAGAGAACCCAACAGGCCTAGGAGAGCTACAAAGCAAAATTCCAACCGCAAAACACGCAGAAACTCAACCGAAACTAGCATTCCTGAAAAAAGAAAGTTACCTGTTGAAAGCCCGGCTGTAGTAGAAGCAACTACTAGTAAACCAGGTTTCTGTGATATGTCAAGTTACCATGATGAGTATGACGCTGTGGGAGTGAATGTTGCTCACAAACTACGCAAAATGGAACCCGAACAAAGAGTCTTCGCTGAACAAATGATTAACAGCGTCTTGTTTTACGGAACAATGAAGAAATTAAACGATTATTCCACCGTTCAAGTACAAAATCCAAGTAAACATAAGTGATTGAGTGAGTTAATAATCATAACGCGGAAGTTTCCAGTTTGATTTTGGTAAAATTACAAAAGTTAAATGTGATTTTTCTCAAGTCAAGGGAATTTTAAGATGTTTCTTTATATTATTGGGTCCCCTGAACTATTTGCAGTGCAGAGTGCAGTGGTTGGAAGACGAAAGATATTGCTACAAGATCGTCTTTGTACATATATTGTTTTTGTAATTATGTATGAACTATTTATATATAAATAAAAGCGTGCTGTAAAATTAAATGAAAATAATTATCGCTTTATATGTAAATTTACCATATCGGGAAATCAATTTTTTTTTTTTAATACAGAAAAATAAAGCATCGGTGGCGTCACCGATCACATTTCTTTTTAATTTTCTTACATAGTGAATTGAGGTCATAATATTATTGATATCCCAACAGAGACAGAGAAACTCTGGAAACGAGTTTGGATTATCTAGGCGTTTACAGGGCTTATGACCTGTCATTGGCTGGGTTAAGTGGCCACTTAATGTACTACAACATTCCAGCATTTTTTGGCAATCATATTTATTAGTGTAGGTAAGGCTCTTTCCGAACTTAATTACTTACTAGAAGACGCCTAAAGATGTCTCTCCAATTTTTATTTGCTTTTATATTTTAACCAGTAAACTTTTTGTCTCTGTTGGGAATCAATAATATCCTTTTTCTGGAATGGACGAGATAAACACATCCAGTTCAGGAGCAGCAACTCGATCCTCTTTCATCTGTCTAAAAGAGGCCTCAGAGGCGCAGCAAGGTACCCCTAATTAATTCCCCAAATCCCTGTTAGGGGCAAGATGAATCGTGTTCCCACCGCGCACTCAGTAAGGATTCAGCGAGTATAGCACACAGTACCTACCTACCTACCTACCCTCCTACCAATACAGACTATAGCTAGCTTTATACGAGACAGAAAACTGTACAGTCTGTCAAAAGACACGCTCAATATGTATATTTTTCAAGCGTGATCGTATGTTTGCACTCAGGACATTGTTAATACAACTAATGAAAGCCCCACCCTTTCCCTAGACTGCTTTAAAGACTATTGAGTCTTTTTTCAGTCCAGCCAACTCTACCGATTTTTTCAACAAGCTAAACCGCGATTTTAAGATTGTTAGTGTGATAAAAATACGGATGAATTTACGATTATGTACGCGAACAAATGCTTTCATTGTACCCCCCCTACCACCGTCTCGGCTTATGTATTATAATTGTCATTGTTTCCATCACCCAAACCAACCGGAGTCGGCCCAAATTAACAGTAGTAGAGTATGTTAGTTTCTACCCCGTTCATTATTTATTAGTAATTACAACCACCCGTGTGGCGACCGGTATCCCGCCTCGCCAGGCCCCCCATCCCAGACATCCACCCGTGCATCCGCGGTCAGGGTCTCAATGGAGGGGGGATTAGGGAAAAAGAGGGGAGGGGACAGAACGCATGTGTGCATCTCACACTATCATCCTATCACCCTACTTAATACAACTAATAATGTAAAAAGGTTTTTTGTTTTTTTACGTTATTAAAAGCATACAATATACCAATATCACAAAAAACAATAACTGTCATGTCAGCCAAACGTCGCGTCGCGTCGGCCATACAGTTTTCGTTTTATACGGGACAGTTTGCAAACTGCACAAGAAACTGTACAGTTTTCTGTCCCGTTTAAAGTGGGCTTAAGTACAGTAGGTAAGTATACAGTATACAGTATTTCACGATTAGGGCGGGGAAGGGTATTAGCGTCAACGTTTAATTGGGACTTGTTACTCTGATCTCCCGCGACATCATTGTGCTTAACACCACCGCCGCTAGATGGCACCACGTTAGCTAATTAAATAAATCTCTTTAAATGGCTGTGTTATCTTAAATAATGTTAAATAAATAATGACAGTTGAAAAAAACTATTAGAAGAGATAAGGAGTACTGTCGCTAGATTCAAATTGTCTTTTGCTCTATATCTATAGTATGGGACCAAGTTAGTAGCGCACACAAAACGTGGTAGCAAAATAAGGTTGGCTTTTTTTCACTAACTAACCATCACGCCATTTCCCCGAAGGGGTGGGCAGAAAGGATAGAACGCCACACCACTCTGTCCTGGCATACTTCTCTTGCTTCCTCCACATTCATACATCTTCTCATGCACGCACGTCGATTATTCCGACTTCTTACATGCCCACTTTCAAGCACTTGTTTTACTTGATCATGCCATGTCTTTCTCGGCCTCCCTCGACTTCTATATCCAGGCACAGTCGCATCATATATTTTTTTAGCCGTTCTTTCATCATCAATTCGCTCTTCATGACCGAACCAACGTAAAAGACCTTTCTTTATTTTGTAGATAATGCTTATCTCAGCCTTGCATTCTGCTCTAATTTCAACATTAGTGCACCTATCATACATAGTTTTACCACACATTCGCCTGAGAGATCGCATTTCAACTGCATTCAATCTACTTTCATCCTTATTTTTCCAACTCCATGCTTCGCTTCCATACATAAGGGTTGGTACCAGATCTCTATTATGCACTGCCTTTTTTCACAGTAAAACAGAAACTAGCTATTCCCTATGTTTATTTATTTATTTATTTATCGTTTCATTACATTAATATTTGTTGCAGTTCGGAATGTTTATATTTCAGCTCTTTAGGTCTAACCCCGCGTTGAACTGAAATAGTACATGTATATATTATTTGAAAATTTTAACATATTCATAATTAAACAATAACAATAGTAATAAAACTAAATTAAATTAGTTCACTTAAATAGAAAATTATTGAATTACTGCATCTAAAAATATTGTAGTTATGGAAGCATTATAATAATATCGGTACTCGTATATGTAATAAAAAATAAAAATAGCTTTCTTAAAAGCGGCTTTACTTTTTATGGAATAAATACAAACTAAAAACGATACTTAATCAATAAAATACACCCTAATTCACACCAATATGTTAAAAATCGACAGTAAGCTGTGAGGACATAAGGAAATTGAAAAAGTAAAAAAACACGTCACAAATTCATGAAATTTGGAGTTCCATTTGGATTTTGGTGGGTGGTAGCTGTTCTTGGGAATGGTATATTGGGTTGATGGTAAATGGTAAATGGTTTGGTTTAGGAGTAAATAGTAAATACAGCAGGAATAAACATCCCTTGATTTGTTTAGACTTCAGAGTATAGCGTTTTAAAAATCAAACACGTTTTCGATTTTACGCTGAGGCGCCTTTAATGGGCGTCAGCCAGGACCGGACCGGAGCGGAACGGAGAAAGGAAAACTTATCAAACTCTTGTTATATTTATACAGCTTCACTGATATATTAGAACTAAGATCATTCCTTTTATTAGAAATCTGCAAATAAACATAAAAAATATAAATACGAATGATACAATAATTACTTATTTTCCTTACTCAACACTCAGTGAACATAAGCGTACTGAAGATGATAACCAAACTGCAGTTAGCCTGATCAATCTAATTCATAAAGGTGGGATGATCAGTCATAACGATGGCCAATTTTAAAACAGACAACTAACCCTATAACATTTTAGAAAGGAAAGCATAAATAAAGCCATTAAAACTGATATCAGAATAATAAATTAATTTTTTATAGTAACTAATGCGCTCCACGCATCATTTAAGGAAGTTAGTAAATATATGAGCAATATTTTAAAATTTAAACAATTTTTTATAATAATTGCGACACACTCAAGAGATTAACTCAAAATGTTAGACGCAAAGTACAGAACAATGTGTGGATAATAGTTTTCCAACTAGAAATCATTAACATTATTGCAACTTTATACTTTTGTCCTCAGTAATTGAAATAGGATACACCAGTGTTACAAAAACTCGATGTACATGCGAGATAACATAATTTATCTTCATCAAATTAGTTACTATTTACAAAAGAAAATAAAACAAAAAAAAACTGCATTTTATAAGAAATGTCTGCAATTTTTACATAATCTGCGTACATATAGAAAGCCTTATAAATGAGAGAAAAAATATGTTATAACCTAGAATCAAAAGTCATATAAAATCAAAACACATTCGAATCCAAATAGAATGTAGGTTCACCAGTGTTCGGGTTTGTAACCATATATTATCATGTCCATACATATGAAATTGGCGTTTTTATGGGAGGGAACATAAAAGTAGAAATTTTTTAAAATATATATATTTATTTAATCACAGTAATGTACCATTGCTATCTATGCACTTTGTTGCCAACTCAACGGTAGTTTATCGATCCTTACTAAAAAAACCAATCGGACGTGAATCAATCAAATCTTTGAAGACGTTTTGGACTGCACCCATCGTAGTTTGAATATTTTCCCTAGCAAGAAGTTTATCCAAATTTCAGAAAAAAATTGTAATCTGCTATTGGGGCAAGGTCCCGGAGAGTACGGTGGATTCGTAGACATTCCACTTGAAGCACTTGACAAATATTTGTAAATATTATATATTGAAAAAAATCAACTATATGTTCCTCCCATACAAAACGCCAATTTCATTTTGTAAGGACCTTAATCTCAAGCTTTTTTCAGTCACCTTCCAAATTGCTTCATAGTGGATTCAATAGATATAACACATAACACCGCAGCCTGCAGCTAACTCGGACGTGGTTTTGCGATGGATCCCTGCTTCACAATAGCCTTCAATCTTCATTAATCAACTTTGTCCTCCGCGGTCCTCGGGGCATTGTTCAGCAGGTCAAATTTCTCAGAACGAAACGTTGGAACCAAAAACGCACTGATGTTTTCTTTTCCGTCACCGTCTGCCATACACATCATTTAAATCCTTCGAGACCATTCCTGCAGCACTGTGCCACGGTTGAAAACTCGTACTCGTAAATAACGCGATATTTCCAAGGTTTTCCATTTTTGTAAACTTAGTGACTCAAAGTAAAAAACAATTGAGGAAAAAACAAAATGAATTATAATTTTTCGAATACTTGATAAATAGCTTACGTAATTTAATTTATCTAACCAAAAAAGAAGATATTGAAGAAAAGGTGCCAGTACCTAAACCCAATTTCCATATTAAGGACCGAATTATAAAAAATTTAAGGAAATATGTGTTGCTACTATGATTACATTATTATACTCCGAATCATACGCCCGCGAACCCAAGAATAGGAGCCTACGCGCTAATTACTACACCACAATCACCCTTTCATAAAAAAAAAAAATTAAAAAGACAAATAAAAGCATCAAGAATTCAATATTTCGTATGTATTTGTTGAAAACTTTTTTTTCATTCCCTGCCTGACCGAAAGCCCCAAACCGAACGTTCTCAAAGTTGTTTGCTTTACCTTTTAAATGTCGCCAAGAATTAAATTTAATCGCTTTTACATTACCGTCCATTCGCTCGAGCCCCAATGTTGGCCGGAGACGTCTCCTCTCCAGTCCGACCCTTACGCCCCTCCGCACCCCCCTCACTCATATAAAATAAAATTCCTGTTACTTCATTTAACATTATCAAATATATTAATTTTTATTTTTATAGATGCATATCATTTCTAATACCATTACATGATACTTTCCACGTATCAAACCTAATCCACACTAGACGACAACAAAACTAAGTTGTTTGTTTAAAAACATTGATATTCAACAAAAACACCGAATTTGTTTTTTTTTTTTGTTTTAATCACAGATACTGTTAAGATATCTGTATTCTGCAAAAACGTTAACTCGTAATATACCTGTTTTGAGAAACATCATTTATTGTTGTCTTATTGTGGTTATTTTTTTTATTCTATTGCATTATAGAAAAACATTAAGTTATTCCATCAATTTTCATAACATTATTAATTTCATACTAGAAAATCCTTTTATTTCATTACGTATTTCCTGTTATTTTAGTGAAAAAAATAATATGATTTTAGTTATCTTTCAAAAATAAACGCGTTTAATATATTACCAATTTGTGTTTCCCTGAGAACATTATAAACATTAACAATACTGCATCATTTATATTCCCAAACACTCATTTTATTTTCATTTACGTTGTTCCTAGAACTCCCACGATATGTACTAATTATGAATAATAATACTTAAGCATATTTAACACAAACTGACATTAGTCTATGTTAAATTGATGATCATCACTCAACGTTCTATTACCCACTTTAGTCACATTCGTTATCAAAACTAGACATTTCTTTTCAAAAACTCTAGATCGTCAAACTCTGTCAAAAAGACTAAACATTGCTAATTATTATTTTTGAATCCAGTAAAGATATCGATGTTTTGCCCAATGTGTAATATTAAGAAAGAATGTAAATATGTTTTTTTTATTTCAATATAACATACCAATTAACCTATGTGCAACTAAACTTTACATAAAAACTTGACAAGTCATGCACTTAAATCTGACACTTCACACAGTTCCATCTAGGTTTAGACTTTAACTACGTTGCAAATGCCAAAAATAAATTAGTGTATAAAACTGCCCGATATAAGTGGAGCTTAAAGAAGCATCGCTTACCGAAGAACATAATTGTTTTAGTGCCTACAAAAGTTTATAATCTTTTAGACTGTGTATTATTTAATTATAATATTTTTGATACCAACAACTACTATATAATGCTTTTGTCAAAAAGAAAAAACCATACTAACTTCATTTACCAGTAGTATTAAAAATAGCTACATTATTGCAACAACTATATACATACGATTCTTCACACAATAAAGCAGATAAAACAAAGCGTTAATAAAAATTTCGTAAGATAAATATTTTCCATACTCTTACCTATAAGATGAACAAACAATATTAACACCATTACTTATCACCGGTAAAAGTATCACCTGTTCGATTGACGCCTTAATTTTTTATAATTTTTATTATAAATTTTATTAATAGCTATTATAAATTTTATGTTATGTTTTTCTTTGCGTTATCTTTATGAATCATATTATTAAGCGCCTTATTATTAATTGTTAAATTATTATTACAATGCGTCTTTGAGACATATGATACATTCGTTTAAAATCCCAACGGCGTATAAATAATAAATAATATTTTTTTATTATTTTTTACTTTGGAAAAGCCTCTTCTATTTAGCAACATCTCGTTAAACTTTATAATACAAAAAACATAAACTACATTAGAAAAAAGATTAAACATACTATTTTTAACAAAATTCAACATGCAGCATCTCGATGTTTGACTTAATAATATGATTTAAGGTATTCAAATATCGGGCAATCGTATTATAACATAATGGTTACCTATCTTTTTTGATTATTTTCAATATAACGAACTTACTAACCATACACGCGTATTTCCCGTAATATTCAAGTATAGAAGACTACCCACACATCCGTATTCAGACTCACAGTCTTTCATCATTTTAATAATTAGCACCAACAAATAATTTTAAAAAATTCCTTTTAATAACGTATTGTGCGAAATTCAGAATAACTTAGCTCTTGACATGTTGTACATCACCTGACCCAATTTCAAATTAATTATTTGAAATCTTATAGACTTAATATGAATCCGATTCCTATTCCCATCATCCTCCTTCCTTTTACCTACCCTAGCATCCTAATCCGTCCCTCTAAACGCTTTAATTTTATTTCTTAAATATAATTTTCTATCTACTTTAAGTTATACATTTTGAAAACATAAAGTAATCAACATTTTTTTTTACTACGTTCACATGTAATCGGAGACTGTTGTGTTCCCTTAAATAAATAAATATCTGTCCTTCACACTTACCTTCTTCCTCCAGCAGTAAAAATATTCTCACTCTCACGCTGATATTCAAACCATAAAAAAATATTTCCTTGTACACTGAGAAAATTTTTTTTTTCTCTTAATAAAAATATTATTAACGCTTTCGACCTCCAAATATGAATAGATTTGCCACATCATTTTTCGTTGTACCTAGATTCGTCACTACCCAGTTGTTGTATTGATATACTCGAGTGTATTTTAAAATAAAGATTTCTTATTAAGGTTTTTATAATATATGCAAATCTCATAACGCCCCATAAAAGACCCAAAATAAAAATATTGTTCTAGCGTAAAATTGTATCGAAACAACGACGCAACTTTTTTCTCCATAGTACCAAAATTTCACAAAACTTTTTGCTTACTTTAACTGTTTCCAATTTCCAAATTTAAATTCCTCCCTGCCCCCTCCCTCCTTCCCCCACCCACCACCCCCCGCCCTCACCCTGTTAGCTACCTCCTTAGAAACGTCTCTACGAAAAATTTTCCCAAAAAATATTAAATTTAATATTTACAATAAGATACACATGAATGTTGGGTTAGAAAAATGCCTTGTCCAAAATTTACATTACCTCGTAAAAGTAGGTACCTAAAAATAATTTATGTGGGTTGAAAATATTGTTTGTTTAATAAATTTTTTCTTTCGTAAAATGTTATCAACAAGAAATATTATTTACACTCGTGTGCAAGACCCATCCCATCTTTGTCACAAGTCCAGCGCAAGCTAACTTCAATACCTAACTACATGACAAAACGATTCAGAAAACATATCGCTGAGTACGCCCGCATTCAACATATAAAACTTCTAGAATCGAGTTTACTCTACACTAAATCCGCCTATAAACTCCTCATCACCACCTTTCTCCTCTTTCTCAATCGTGCACCAACCAGCCCCAAATAGCAACCTTGTTTTAAACAGGTCTTAAAAATTTTAGGTTCGTGTTTGACTTTGGAAGGAAACATACCAACGTACACAGCAACCCTTTATCTACTACACCGGCGAAGGCTTCGGCTGCTAGCTATACTACTATCCTTTCCCCAGCCCCACAGCATCCTATTTACAAGCATCAGTTCTCGCGCAGTCTGTCTCACTATTACAATTCTCGCAGTTCGTCAGAGCTTCGGGACTACTTGACTTTAGACCTCTGGTTCCGTTCCTGCTGAGCATTTTGTGGATTCCATACTCCGCACAGAGCAAAAGGAAATAATAATGAAAATGTATCAAAGGTTCAGAACCCACACCACTCTTCCTGGCCTACTTACTTGCTTCCTTCCACCACATCGCACAACCATCTCATGCACGCACTCTAGATTCACTCTCTCACAATATATAAATATTTACCTTTTTAACAAATTGACATCTTCCACAAGACGGATGAAATTGAAAAATATTGAATCAGCTTACAGCTTACCTGTCATTGGCTGTGAGTGCCACTTATGTTGACAAACATTCCCCAAATTCACCTATATTTATATCCTTTCCGCCAATTACATAAAATGCGCGACGCTTCACTGTACTCTCTTCACCATTATAAAATTGCTAACATGTTACACATATTTTCCATATTAACTTTTCCAGATCCATACCCTTCCAATTTCTCTCGCTGTTAATGTCAAATTGTAATATACCCTAATGTAAATCCGTTTTTGTCGACTATATTTTTCTCACTCATAATTTGATTATAATTTCCTTTTGTTTTCAAATTTTTACCTTTGTGCAATGTACAATCTACACATTATACTGTTTTCGCGTAAATGTGGAACAAAATAACTAAACAAAAATAAAATACTCAACACATATGGCAAACATAAGATCAAAAACGTTCATAAATCATAATATGTTAATTTTCTCTTCTCTATGTGATTTTCTCAAAGCAAATCATTTAATTATAACCGTTGTTAAACAACATACATTCAATAGTTGTAATAATTCCATTAAAATACTTATTCTTTAAGCCTTACAGAAAAATAAGAATAAGCCATTCAATATATCCCACGACTTCTAAAGTAAATTCCCTTTCTATCAAAATCAAATGGCCATTCCCACCCCAAACACTGCAATATTGAATAAGCTAAAGTTGCCTTAAATTTTGCCAAGTATCTAACAATAATTATTTTTTTTGTAATTTGTTATGTATCAAGCTAAACTGTTTATAAAACTCTTGCTTATTCAATTTAAGCTACAACATTAATGTTTTATGAACGTTTAAGAAACAATTCTTTTTTTATGCTTTAAATACTTTAAATAACCAATAACAATTTACTTATAACTAAATATACAATTGTCTGACAAACATACTAATATACTTATCCAATCGTTTCAAAAATACACAATTTACTGAATTGACAAAGTTTGACAGACTGCACATTCTTCTAAAGATACTGTTATTTACGGAACAAGAAAATGTCCCTATACACGCGCAGTAGAGTGGGCTTTCCTGTTTAACTAAACATAACTTGTTAAATAAACTTATTGCCTTCTAAAACTTACCTACACTCAAATATAATTGCAACATTTTGAATTGTACAAATACTTAACAAATTACTGATTTATACAAAACATTACCGGTTATTCAAGATGGCAGAATCGAATGTGGAATACATCCAAATGAACTAACCCAATCAATGACAAAAACCTTAAACGCCTAGAGAATTCACTTGCTCGTATTTTAGTGCTTTTCGCTGTGATTTCAATAAATTAAATATAGTTCATGATTAATAATTAAACTGGACTGAATGAAGACCGATCCACCCTACACTTCCTGTATTAAAAGATGATCAAGAGTACTGCACTTGGTACCAATGTCAACGCCCTACACACCAAAAGTGCAATAAAAAAAAATAATATACTACTTAATAACTTACATCACGCAAGTTTTGTTGAAAAATCACCTCAAAGCGCTTTTAATCAAAAAACGTTAACATATATACCTTCTCCTAATATTGTAAAATCAATGTGTAGCGAAGTTTTATAAATTTTCTAAAAACAAGTTACAAATTTTCACGAACAATTTGTTGATGATCCAGAACATTAGACAAACCATAACGTAGTCATAATCCGAAAACCCCGAAATATCAATATTCCCATCCAAACACTTCTTTGTTAAATGTTCAAAATGTAATGTACTAAAAATAATTTTATACAATAAAAAGTGTTATATCGACGTTGAAAGGATAAAGTTTACTGTAACTCCGCGCTTTGTAGTGATTATACAAACTCATATTAATATTTATAAAAATGTATTCCCCCCGGCTAAAAAACCCCTTCAACCCTCCTACCCAATCCCCCCGCAACCCCTCAGATTAGTTGTAATTTGCCTACCGACACCGCAACGAAACCTCGCTCTCTCTCGATGATATAAAATACCGTCCCGCTCTTGCAGATCGGATCTGTGAAGAAGAAGTATCTTTTTACGCCTGCCGACCATGAATGTGAATTGTCGTTCGCGAAAAGAGCTCCCACCACATAGGTATACTTTAGAACTTTTCTCTACCTCAAAACTCGATCCTCGCCAAAATCCATCCGCATTTCCTCCATGTACAAACGACAAATATCAAAGAAAAATATTCCAACGAAACAAATAAGAATGTAACCAATAAGTACAGAATAATATCGAATATTCCTTATAATTGTCCTTTGCACGTATTAAAGTCGCATGTAAAACTTTCCTTTCCACTCTCGATGATTTTCTTGACAAACGGTTACGGATAAATACACATTGTAATAATTAACTTTCAAATTTCAACCAAATATATTATCCCCTTGCACCTACAACTTAGCTTTCTAAAACGCCCCGACTACCGGCAATCCGCTCGTGTAGTTAGTGTTAGGTGTGTGATTATAGCGCCTAATTCCCTACCATCGAGCCAACCCGCCACATCCCCCCCACACGTCCCCCCCCTAGAAACCAAACAATTCATTCATTATCACTCCTCTAAGTAAATATAGTCCCGATTTCAATTACAGACCCCGCTCGAAGGACCTGCTTATAAAAAAAATGCACGGTGTTTATTAAACATGATTAGTCATCCGTCACAAGTTACGACATACCCAAAACAATAATTGACGTATTTCAATTTTTTTTTTTAGACGAATGACGCATTCATTAACCCTATAAAAATAGACTGTCTAAAAAGACCAGTTAACTCTTCAACACTTTATCTTATAAATTTAGCCGTTTTCGGCACCAAATATTGATAAAATCATCGACATAATAAAAAATCCGACAACCGCTGATTTAACGTTTGAACAGTAAGCCGCATAGGCCGCGTGAATCCCCCCTCGCTCAGATCGCTTATGCTCGCTATCGATACAACGTATCGATCGAATGTACTTGAGCGATCAAATCGGTAGCTTAGCACTTGGTTATCACGGTTAACAACTTAAGTATCTGTGATTGAGCATAACTGATAGTATTATAGTTGATTACTAAAGTCCAACAAAAATGTAACCTGTTTCAAAATCAATAACACAACACCGAATATTATAGTTTGATTATTCTTATATTACATACAAACAGTACATTGAAAATAAAATTTTCTTTTCTTTTTCAATACCAATGCTCCCTAGATGGATTATCAATAAACTCATTATGAGCAATAAAAACTTTTAATCTATTAAGAGCAACGACACCTTAGTTCACAAAATAAACCAATATATACAAAAAACAAACCAATCACAATGAAAACATAAAACCAAAGAAACAAAACATAATTATTACATAACAGCAAAACCATATTTTATACGATGCCAAGTAAGAAAAGGAACTGTCAAATTACTAATTAAAATAATATTTTCTTCATATCAAGTCCTGTTCGATATTAATAAAATCTTAAAACATTCATAACGAAATTAATTCGAAATCTATGTATTTAATTAAGAGATCTTTACCGAATTTGGTTTTTTTAAGTTCTAGAATTATATAAATCTACTACTCACTTAACTTTCCCTTTGAATTACCCTTCCCAATCAACTATCATTGGAAATCAGGCATGTACCACGTGACGTTTTAATTACATAAATAATAATCACTACGCTTCAGTACCATCGAAAATATCCACATGAAGACAAATATGAAAATCAAAGGTAAATAATATTATATTTATATTATTATAAGACATCCTCTAATAAATAAATGTATGCCGATGTTATTACCCATATATACCTTATTTTTTGATCATAAAATCACGTATTATGAAATTGTGAAAATAATTATAAAACAAAACGCGTATAATATATTTTAGTAGACTCTTGTGAAAAATTATAATAGCTTAAGTGATGTTTAAAATTTCTCCATTTAGAAAATTTCAATACTTAATGACGACGGAATTGAAATCATTTATGAAGCTTCCTGTTTCTAAAACGATCTAAACAATTAATATCCATTCAAGTTATAAGCGTGCGTAGTCTAACTCAGGCAATAGATAAAGTGATCAAACGACAAAACTTGGGAAACTTATATAATTAGGTCCCGGAGAAAGTTCCTGCGAAGTTTTAATGAACTTTCGTACATTTTTAGAGTAAATTACCTTTAAACAATATGGCCATGTTCCCGACTGACAATAATATCCGAGATAAAAACAGAATTATGTGTATTAGAAAAGTTTCCGCAATGACCGTTACGGTAAATTGAATTGGTGTCTGAAGAAACCAGAAAAGAACTCGTATAAATTAATAAAGGTAATCTGGTTAACGCCACATTTTTATACTGATTTGATTGAACTCGTGACAATGTCATCTTGATAGCACAGCAAACAATGTGACCTATTCGGTGTGACAATAATATAATCAAAAGTGACAAAAGTGACAAAAGTGATCAAAAGATCAACGCAAATAAATCATGAATAGGCAACATATTATTTTTTATCCAAGATCCACATTTCGCCTTTGGTTATGTTATGTTTGTATAACAGAAAGTAAAGTAATTATAGACGACGATGTAATTGAGAGAGTTTTTGAAATGAAATATCTAGGAGTAATTATCGACTCAAAACTATCATTTAATAACCATTCAGAATATATACATAAAAAAATATCTAAAAAAGTGTCATTACTAGGAAGGTTAAGAAATAAGTTAAATCAGAAAAGTGCCAAAACAATATATGAAACAATAATAGGTCCTCATATTGATTACTGTGCTACAGTATTGTTTTTGTGCAACAAAGGTCAAATAGAAAAAATACAGATCCAACAAAATAAAGCATTGAGAATAATTCTGAAGCGTAACAGATATTCAAAAATTAAGAAAATGTTGAAAGATCTTGGTATGATATCCGTGAAAGAAAAGATTGATTTAAATACAATGGTGTTTATTCATAAAATGCTAAATGGTTTATTACCAGATTATTTTATGACAAAGGTTCAGTTTAACCGCAACACCCATGAGTATAACACCAGAATTAAAAATAATTTAAAGACAATCAATAGATCTTAGACATGTACTCAGAACAGCATAATGTACAAAGGATTCAAAAGGTATAATGAACTACCGGAGACCGTCAAACAAATAAACGGATTAAATGAATTCAGAAGCAAGCTAAGTAAAATACTAATGCTATAATAAATATTTATGTATTATATTAGCTGTTAGAATTTTTTATTTTTATAGCTAAATAAAAATGTACAAACAAACAAACAAAACTAATAAAGCTACATTATTATTATTGAATAGCTTTACTTTCAAGAAAACTATCATAACCTACACCAAGTAGTCGTTCATACAAGAGTAAAGCTTCCTTTCATCAGATATAGTCTAAAGCGCGATTCATCTCTTTTTGTCGCCACATTCTCCATCATAAGTTGGCCATCACAGTTCCTACTCTATATTAATGCCAAGTTCTATCAAACATTCACAGCTTTTACGGGCCAACAAAAAACCTCATTACTTCCGTCCCATACGGCATTGTGCGCCAAATTAAAAGTGAATATTAATAGCTCGTTAATATTTCTGTCTCCCTGAGCACCCTCCACCCCTTTTGCTCTGGGCCTGCCTCCCACCAGCCACCCTTGCTCGCCCGAACCCACTTTAGCGAGTGTCTGTGATTCATATACACCACCTACTGTTGTAATATTTCTAAATGAAAAAGGTTTTAAAATATTCATAATGAATTTGAAACCATTAATCGATGTTAGCAATTGTTCTACTTGTGGAGTTCCAAAGGGGTTGCTTCTGGGACCTTACTGAAATTTTAAAAAAAAACAAATAACTGTTTCTGCACTTACAATATGTCAAAAAATTATTTAAAGAAATTACATTCATGTTATTCCTCTCAGATTATTCCGAATTCGATTCCCGGGGGACACAGAAATAATAAAAATTATTCTTCTCAAGCTTGGGTGTTTCTGATGTTAATTTCCTCTGATATTGAGCCTCCTAGCCTGTTAAGGTGGTTGAAATAAACAAAAGTACAAGTATATTGACTTAAGTAATATGTGTAACTACACTATCAAATTTGCATTTTGTTCTTAGGTACGAAATGAACAAAAACAACTGATGATTAAATACGATATTAACCATATTTAATTACAATTGACTTTGAAAGTATTTGCTATCCCACCCAAAATGTAATTTCTACTCAAATATTTGATTTCATAATGTAAGTGAGCAAAGAAACATTGTCAGCAAAAAGCACCCTTTGGAATATTCCTATATGATATCCTATACATAAGCTGTATAAATTATTGTGGATTGAAACCAAAATTAAGATTATTTAGCAAAATAGATTTTGCTGACATACCGATTTTCACATTAAAACGACGAAGTGGGTTATCTAGGCGTTAACAGGGCTTATGACCTGTCATTGGCTGGGGTAAGTGGCCACTTGACGTACTACAACATTCCCCATTCCGCCTATCATCTGATAACCATATATGACAAATTTTGGAACTACTATATATATTGAAATCGTCTTCGCCGTTCCGCTTTATAGAATTATTCTATGCTGGTGTCATCTGTTGAGAAGATTGCGCCTAGATAACCCACATTCATTTTCAGAGTTTCTCTGTATCTGTTGGGATATCAATAATATCTGATATCAGCCCAGCATGGGTATAATCCAGTAATTTGTCTACAAGTATTTGTATTCATTTTCAAAAAATGTTGATAAAGATTGCAACCAATGATAAAGCCTTATGCATCATTGTGTTCTGATAAGGAAAAATACTAGTAGTAGTTATAAACAACAGTTAGTGGCGGAAGGGAGCTTGTTAATTTTATTTAGAAACTTGGCCCCGACCTATAAAAAATAAAGACAAATACTATTACTGCGAGATTTCATTATTCCCTCATTTATTTGTCATTAAGATTTAATTTGTAAATTCCACGGGAGAGCTTATTAATTAAGGGAATTAGAATTTGTCCAGACTGGAAATGCTAAGTTCATAATAAAATTATTTGCCGAAGTCTGCAGGTTAAAATACTAAAGGTTTTATTTTAGGAAACACTTTTCCTTTCCTGTCCCTTGTTCCTAGCTGTATACTATTTAATATTCCACACCGGAACTACGAAACATTTCGCTAGGAGGGACGTGACGGCGTTATTTGGTAACTTCATTTTAATGTTTATTTCGTAAAACGCTTTTAACCCTTAACTACTATGGGAGAGTTTATTCGCTAAAACATTTGTTAACTGTCTAGCACAACTTTACCAATTTTTTTAAAAGCTAATCTACGCGACATTAAATAGATTCAGTTTTAAGATCGTAATTTTCATAATCGGTATAGTTCTTGCTGGACTGAAACAAGACTTAATAGTCTTAAAACCAGTCGAGGCAAAGGGTGGGCTCTTCGCATGTTATTTATTTTAATATTAAAAATTACAATATATAATAAACTAGTATAATGTATTACAATTTTTTAATACATTAAATTTATGATATTCTTTGCAGATTTTTAGAAAATCGTAGCCGAGCTTTATGAGAAAAATACATTATAGTGCTTCAAATATTATAAATTATATAACGTTGAAATGAGTGTTTTTTTTATTAGTGGGATAAAATAATAAAGTGGAAATATTATTTAAAATCGTAGTGGGATGCGATATTTTAACACTACGGTAGTTACGGGTTAATGTTCATTTTGCAAAACGCTTTTAAATGGACAAACTTAGGCGATATATGAAAGCTTCACTGAGTGCTAGTTTTACGTTGGCGCTAATACAGCTTTCTGGAGCTTCCTATAACTATGAAGCTTTATTCTCAGCACTTAATACCTCCGAAGCTCCCGTTGTCACGTTGTTCCCTGGATTGGTTGCTCTGAGCACATCAACGCATTCAAATTGTCTCATCTCTGCAAATGTTTCAGCATTTGGAGCTCCGTAATTACTGCTAGCACTGGGTATTGCAATCCTTCCACAGCCATTCCGAATCTTTAATTTGTGAACGTTTTAATTTAATTAAATTTTGCAGCTTACTTTTATCGTGTTCGTATTCAGCACAACTTGTGTACATATACAATATACACTATATAAAAAGATAATCAATACAGATAATCCTTTTTTGGCTTATTATGCCGCGTTTTTGGACAGTAATACAAAACAAGCCGGGTAACAATCTACAGGATTTTCTTTTTTGTTTTTGTTATATCAGATCCTAATAATGTTTTATGTGTTTTATGAAACTTACCTTGTAATGGCGATTCCGATATTTTCATTACAATTTAGAAGTCAGTATGTTGTTGAAGAATAAAGGCGTTCTTACCTGTAACAAAATAGAGAAATAAAATTAGTAAATCAATATCAAATATCAAATATATCAATTTTCGCATCTTTTGGTGAATCCCTTAAGAATAAGAATTTAATGAAACACTCAATATACAAAGAGAACATTATTTTACGTATCTGTTGTTCAAATCTCACAGTTCGCATTAGTCATTTTTCCATTAAATTAAAATATTGTTCGCTTTGT
The DNA here is from genome assembly GCA_022494985.1 of Micrasema minimum. Taxonomy (NCBI): domain Eukaryota; kingdom Metazoa; phylum Arthropoda; class Insecta; order Trichoptera; family Brachycentridae; genus Micrasema; species Micrasema minimum. The sequence continues at coordinate 53,160 of JAGVSP010004402.1, forward strand.
TATTTTTTTATCTGTGATCTAAGCGAAACGGCTGTATATTTTTAAATTTTCAAAAATAATACCTTTTCCCTGATGATATTAATAAATCCAAAAAAACATCTAGATGACTCTTAATTTCCTTTGTTAGCGATTCAGGACGAGTAATGAAAAGGGGTTCGAAATGGCGGCGCAGGAAACGGCCCGCATGTCCTGTTATATGATCGAGTGATATCATTTCTACTATACCTCCATACCCTTTGTAGGCCGCGATGACGCGATAACGAATGCCAAAAGTACTCGTTACGAAAAACAAAAAATAAATAAAAAAACATTAATCACCCGCGGCATATCTGGCTACACCACTTTGCGCTTGTGTGTATCTTCTCGCGTTATGTGTGTGTAGTGGCAATAGCGTTTTGTTTCTTTCGCACGCGCTTATTTTAAATATTTTGTTTCGGCAATTTTTCTTTGATGTTGACCACAGTGGCGTATTCAAAAATATAATATTTCCAGAAAATTCAAATTGCATATTTGAATAAGAAAGGCTGTAAATACGGACCACAGAAATATTTTTTACAATCTGTAAATTAACGCACATTTTACAAATATTGTTTTCAAATTAATAATAGAAATAATAAACCTAATTCAAATTAAATACACTTCGCTAGAAATAAAGTCATTCGCTTCTAGTAGGTACCAGTTTGATCAGTTCTTCTTTACATAATATAAATATGCATATAAATAATTTATGAACTATCTTAACGAATCAAACAGCTGTTTTGACGTCAAATGAAAATATGTGATTTAAATCTTAACGAAGAAAGAGATAAAAACAAGAAATAAATAAAAAAATTAAAATAAAAAATACATCTATGCAATCTTACGATATTTGCACATATTCCAATTTGTAAATACTGTTTTCAATAAAGCCTAAGCGGCTTGTGCTTGAAAATAGGATTCGAGTCGTGTCGAAGTGGGGATTCGAACCGACGATCTCTGGACTCAGAGACCGCGACGCTACCCACTGGGCCACCACCCGTTCTCTACATATATATTTATTACAAAAGTCCAGCGATCCTGTACTGGACTAAAGGTCGCATGCGACACTTCGGCATGGCGAGTGATCTACAGTACAAAATCAATCGCTATTCCGAAATGTCGCATGCGACTTTCAGTCCAGCATATGGTCCCAGGGGTTGACCGATCTTATGACCTGTAAAGGTTGGATAATATTTTCATTGGAGTAAAAACAAAATAATTTCTATTATTTTTCTACAATGAGGAAATCCACTGCTACCCGGAATTGAATTTTAAAAATGCTTTCGTGTAGACGCGAATATTTAAAAATATTGAAATGGGATGAAATATCCCAAAAACGCACGCAAAAATTGATAAAAAATGTTGAAAATAGCATTCATTTCAAAATCTTAACAAAATGACGTCACTCCTTGTATCTAAGTGTAGTGTTTCCGGTTTCCGTTTTTAAACCCCCGTAGCCGCGTTCCATGGCATTTTAATATGGAATACAATCTACATACAAGCTTCTATTGCAAAAAAGATGGCCGCTATTCAGTCTCCCTAGAACAGCTGTTAACAGTATATGACAGTTGAGTCGACGGTATATTTTATCTGTGCTTCCCGCGTCAGTTTGCATAGATTTTTGACAGTTTTGTTACTGGCTGGAGAAATACCATGGCCTTAAACAACCCGTTTTATGACGTCACTCCTGCAAAAATGACGCAGTTAGTACATAGTGGTATTTAGCGCGGTATTTGAAATGTGCAACTTTAAAAAATCGTATCTTCATCAATAACTTATAATAAAATATTAAATATTTTTTTTTTTGTTTAGTTAAATAGTAAGTTTATAGAAAAAAATTACTTTAGAAAACAGTGGATTCCCTCATTTATAAAACATACGTAAACCAAAATTAAATTTGAATATTTCGGTGAAGCCTAAAATTCTACATAAACAATATGTCGATTATTTTAAATTTAAAACTCATTTCTGAAATGACATTCGCTTTTTGAAAAGGCCCACAAACTCCCGCGCATTTTCCTGTCATGTCAGATGATGGAAGCGCGTTTTATTAATGACAGCCTCACACAGAACACACATTTGATAAAAATGCTAACATGCTTTAAAAAATAAAAATATTCAGCCAGGACAAACGCCTGTCAATACAATAGATCAAAAATACGAACAATATAAAAACGGACAGACATGAAAAAAACTTTTTAATGTAATTTTTAATCAAAATTTTAAATTTAAGAAATAAGACAGCTTTGCTTTTATTCTCATTAGTAAAGACATTACTGTATTTTATTTAGCTAGTACCATCAAAGCTGTGTTATTGTTATAATTTTAGTTCTAATTATTAAAAAACTTGTTTTTATATTTTATTTTTTATTTCACAATAAAAACCTTAAAATATAAAAAACAATTTCGTCCCGATAAACTGTAGTTATCACAGTTTATCATCGGGTGCAAAAATATATATATATAATAAGTACTCATAGCAGCTTAGGGTGCAGAATAAAAATTCGATATAAGAGACAAGATTTAAAAATAAAAATACAACTATAATATTAATAACAATAATACATGAAATTATTTTAATTGTGTTAACGGAATCCGAAGTAACCTACCTGGAAATGTTTCAAAATTAACTTTAATCACAATTATTTTTAATGGAAATTACTAACTAACTAACCATCACGCCATTTCCCCGTAGGGGTAGGCAGAGAGGATAGAACGCCATACCACTCTGTGCTGTCACACTCCCCTCGCTTCCTCTTCATTCATACATCTTCTCATGCACATACGCCGATTATTCCGACTTTTCACATGTCCACTTTCAAGTACTTGTTGTACTTGGTCATGCCATGTCTTTCTCGGATTTCTTTGGCTTCTACACCTTTCTTTTCTTACTCATTCGCTCCACATGACCAAACCACCGTAAAAGCCCCTTCTTAATTTTGTCGATAATGCTTATCTCAGCCTTGCACTCTGCTCTAATTTCGACATTTGTACACCTATCATATATAGTCTTACCACACATTCGCCTGAGAGATCGCATTTCAACACTATTCCGTCTACTTTCATCCTAAATAAGGATATGTAATAGGAAATAATTTCGTCTGGTTTAAATTAACTAATGTTTTTAAATTCCATCTATTTAAATAAAAGACACGGCGTTATTTATTCATAACATAAAAATCATATTCATCTAATAGCCATATCATCAATTTTAAAAACTCGTAATATAAATAGTACCTATGTAGTGAATTGAATCGTTTTGCATTAATATTATCATCTTTCCATCTGCCATCTAACGAGAAAAGTGCTCAGTATTTTCTTAATTCTTTTTAACAGGAAAAGTTGTTTAAAAGACATCCCCTGAACAAGTTTGTCTACCCATCTTCATGAAGGGTTGGTTTAGATGTCTCGAACAACGGAAGTTGCCAACCTCTTAGTATAACTTTCTCTTGGAGTTGTCGCAGCAATATTGAGTAGGATCGATTCTAGTCCTATCAACAGATTACTTGAAATTAACACGACACCACAAATCATCAATCCTAATTTATTTCGACTTTGGATGTAGTAACAAGAATTCACTAGATAGGGCGTTTCCATACAAATTTTCTAAAGATATACGCTTCCTAGGGCTTTTAATAATAACGGCTTTTATTAGCCTGTTAATTGGCTAAAAAATATAAAAAACACCACTTATTATCAAATTCCACCGTCTGAAGACTCCAGCACTTACAATACACGAAACGTGAGACGTAGATGTCTAGTGATGACGTAGATGCCTATTGGTGACGTAGTGAGTGACGTAGTGGGTAACTAGACACCTGGACATTTTATTCTTCCCCATTTTTGACCAAAAATAACAAGCCATTTAATTATTTTTAAGCTCGAAGAAAAATATATAGGTGATATGTAAATATTCGTATAAGTAACAAATGGAATTACTATTGTATTAAAATAATAAAAAGCGATTTGTTGAGAGTTATAAAAGATCTGCCAAGATGAAAAAGCCGTCACACGGAATTCGAATTTGAATTTAAAATTAATATCGCAATGGTATAATGGTAGGATAGTGTGAGATATGTGTGTGAAAGAGACTGTGTGTGAGAGTGACAGAAGATGTACGAACGTGTGTGTGTATGTAGTATGTCTACTGTGTGCCCGTCATTCCGAGTTAGAGCTCCGAGGAGCAAAGTCAGTCCAACAGATCACTATAATAAACCCGTAATATTGTCACGCCGTGTTTTACTAAGGGCCCCCATATAAATACATCACAGATAGTTAGGAAAATAAAATTATAAATTTAAGTTTAATGTAATAATATTAGTCTTTATAAAAAATTATAAAGTACTAAATAAATATAGTTTTAAAAAAATAATTTCAAATTATTATTAAAAAATTAGAAGTAATTTCACAGAGCATATTTATAAGAAAAAGATGAATAAACAAATTTATATTGCCCCTTTAAAACCAACTATCTAAGAAAAATCGAAATTCAAAACCAGAATGCCTTGTTGGTTATCAATTTTCTCAAAGAATATCCTACCAGAAAAAATAACAAAAACTTTCTTCTCTCTAAGTATCAACAGGGTATTAAAAAACACGTGTTTCAGTCGGAGAAGCGAATATAGAATAAGGGTGGTAGAGAAAAGTGCTTTTGGGAGGAAAAAGTTTTTGGGGTGTTTTTAAGAACGTTTTTTTAAGATTATGATCGCGAGCACTCTCCGCATCCCGTGAGATCCAAATGCTATATTTAAAGTTAAACCACCCCGTTTCTGTGAAATTTTTCTCTTTATGTTTGGACCCTTTTAGAATGAAATTTTGACTTAAATTAGAAAATATGCAAGACTTGTATAAAAACATTGTTGAGTGTAATTTCTAATTATAATACTAAGATAGGTAAGCGTACTTATAAAATAAAATATGGGTTTTTATCAAAATATTTTGCAATTTCATTATTATTTTTTTACAAACCTCTCATGAGACGTTTTTGTTCTTGTTTCATATTTTGGGTCCTCTTTTCAAACAGCTCTGATATAATGATGGTAGGATGCAAGTTGTGGTGGAGTGGAATTTTAAATTAGGGATTTCAATCCGCATTTTGCGACTCTTAGATAAAAAAATATAACAAAATCCAATTGTAAAAAACAAAGATGTAACACATTCGTTACAATTTTGTTTATCGATTACATAAATAAAATTACATATTTTTTTAAGTCATTCCGCATCAAATATAATAAATTCAAATCGTGCAATACAAAATTTTAAGTACCACAAAATAATGACATTAATAATAACATTGTAAGTAACCCTTATCAAAAGTCAAGATGCGAAGAAAATAAATAATGATAAAACTAGCCAAACATATATGTATAATCAGAAAAATTACAATAAATCGTCTTCAATCGAATAACAAATTGTCGATCATGACATTATTTAGTGACGAATATCTTCAGTTCAGAATCTATTAAACTGTAAATTGATAATAAATATTAATATCTTGCTTAACCAATCATTCAGGCAAATGAATTGATTGAGAATAACATCAGTTCGTCCATACTGGTTGGTTTCTTTGTGATTAAGTTTCACAAAGGCATCCCCCAAGGCAGTAATCTGGGTCCCTTCCTCAGGATGTTTTAACAGTTTAACTACCCATCTTTAGTAAGCTATATATCTATGGCATACTATCCATTTATAGATAACTACCTATCTGTAGATAACTTCCCATCTATGGTAAACTATCTATCTGTTGTAAAGTTTCCTTGAATACCTACCTGTTGAGTGGTAGCATCCATCTGCAGAACTCCAGAAGTTCGGTACAATATTAATTGAAAATTGAGTACTACCTTGAATACATGAAATCCCCCCAGTAGACCCATCATGAACAGTATTTTGTTTCAATATTAACCAATAAAGAGATTTGCTAAGCAAAGGTATTGTGGAAAGGTAAGGATTAGATTTAGTTGAATACATTTGAAGGGAGGGAAAGTTAAATTTGGATTAATGAAGTAATCGGTTGTAAATATATAAAGAAATAATAAATATTTTTTACCTTTTTTTATTTTCATCCATTTTCTGCCTTTCCTCCTGTCTATTAGTTTAGGAGAAGTTCTATTTAAAGGAAATATTATAAAGGTTTTTTTGGGATATTATAGAAGTAATTTGTAAGTCTTAGGTCCTATAGCTGACTGCTTTTAAACTATCATCAAAAATTAAATCCTCCTCTTCTTTCGCCACGTTCGCTCCTATGTGGAGCATGTGGACATCACTAGATCCCTCCAGGAGACCCTGTCACCAACCAGCTCTCTCGCCTCCTCCCACGTCAGGCCAACATCCATCAGCTCCGCCGAATACATCCGTAGGATGGTCATCAACGGTCCGGCTGGACTGCGGGATCCTGCAGGCGTAAACAAGAGGCAGCTCGGGTTCAGGCTTTCCCGAGGCATCCGGAGTACATGCCCAAGCCAGGTCCATCGCCGCATCTTCACGACTCCAGTTATTGGAGGTTGCTGCGTCCGTTCCCTAACTTTAGCGTTGGTTATGAAGTCAAACCACCTAATGCCTAGAATCCTTCTCAGATACTTATTCTCAAAGCACTACAAGCGAGCATTCTGAGCTTTTGTGAGGTGCCGTGATTCGCATCCAAATTCGTAATAATTATTCAGCCACTGTGTTTTCCGTGAAAAAATTTTTATCTTATAAATATTTGTATTTTAAGGACAAAAAAAATGGTATTAATGTATTTATTGACAAATCATAGCACCTTTTTCTCAAATGAAATAGTTCTAAAATACTTACCTACCCATATTTTTCCTACAAAAGACCATTTTCACCAGTTATTTTTGTCTATCACCATGTAAAACGTTGCGAAATTGAAAATGCGGCTAAAGTCTCGCGGCCCCGCACTATAAAAATAAGACCTTCTTTCGAAATTATGAACCCCTTTAAGTTGGAAGCAAGTTGTGGCGGTAATGCACAGCTGAGCACCGAACATCGTGGGAGTAATTTTGTTGTAGAAACCGTCGCTTGGTCCATTATCCAGAAGCGTTGAGCTTTTTGCGCAGAAACGTCCTTGTCGTACACTCAACTTTGTGGCGAACTTTATCCGTTTGGTAACACATTACATACATATGTACCAACATGCAACTACTGGCTGTAACATGCATGCGAGATGTACTAAGTACAGGATGTCCGGAAGTTAAACAATTGGGAGGTGTACTATTTTTTTAAACTCCGTAGTTTTTTTGTGTGAATAATAATGAATATTCGAAAATTTTCTGTGATAAATAAAACAGTAGAAATTCAAAAGATTCCTGCGCCTCGATTCTGTAATTTTTTTGGAACTACTGCGCATACGATTTTGTACTGAATTCGTATGCGCAGAAGTGTCTAAAACCTTAAGAGAATCGCACCGCTGCGCTGCGCTGGCAATAAAATATTAGAAACAAAGCTTATAATAACGGATTGAATTAAAAGCACCCGTCTCCTAAGCGCACAAAAAGGGTCGTACTGAATATATAGTTGCTGCGTGGAACCAGAGAAGTGGCTATGTACTTTTTTCTAATTTAGGCGCTACTTACATGAAAACCTGGATTTAAATTAACTAGACGCATCTTACCGTATAATGACCTGTTTTGGCGGTAAATCGAGATTACGACATTTTAAAAATTAATTGCAGACATAATAATTATAACAAAAAAAAAAAAAAATTTCAAACCTAAGATATAAATAGCCATCTAATTTTTTTTTAAATCGTTCCGTGGCCCATAGAGCATTTGTGTTAAATATTTACATCTTAATAATTTCAGGAGATCTCATTACCAATATGAGTAATAATAAAATAATACCCGGGAAAAGGGAAAAATATATTTTATATAAATTTAATTAATAGATTTTTGTATTGTGTATATAAATAATAAAAATAATATAAGTTTAACAAGCTTGTAGCTTACTTCCCTAGATACAGACGTATCTGATATGGATATTAGACACAAGGAAACAATAGAGGTATGAGAAATGTAATACGTCTAGTGTTCAATTAACCCAGCTAATAAGACAAGGTTAGTTTTAAGATTTGTAAACACGTAGGTTATGTTGAAATGACAATTATTGCAGTAATCGGTAGAAGCTCGTCGTTAGTAAAATAAGTAGTTGTTTACAAAGATTAGGACACACTAAAACACTATAAACGCCAAATTATGAATATATTTTACATCATCCCATAGATAATAAGCCCTCATTGTTGGGGTGGGTACCTTTCCCACTCGAGGGAGGGCTCCCTGCCCGCCCCTGTGGCCTGCGGAATGCACCTCGCGTACTATGCACCGCCAGT
>JAGVSP010004403.1:0-15334 GCA_022494985.1 Micrasema minimum
GAGTTTTTGCTTTTTTTTCAAACTCTTTTCTTGGCGAACGTTTAAAATTCTTCAACCTTTTTCCACCTTCAGTTCCAAGTTGATGTAAATTTAATAATTTTTCCCTCAGTCTTATTTTGAACATCAATAGCTCATTAGCTCTCCTATTTGGGTAAATACCACTTCATACATAATGTGAGGTTACTGCGAAAGTGTTCTAAATCTGTGTTCAAATCTATTAGAATCTATATGTTACATACAAAAAAAAATAACACTCGATTAATGCATTTGTGATTTGTCATTTTCATATAAATATTTCTTGAGTGATACCTTGGACTGGTTTTGAAGCGTAAGACGGATTATTTGACCTTTATGTAATAAAATTATCGTGATATACTGCACTTGGTGTACCAATGCAGTGCCCTATGCACCGTCGGGTGCGGAGAAGGGAGAGTAGTAGTAGTAGTAGTAGTAGTAATGCATTTTACAATTTTTAATATTTCTAAACTATTGAATGGAAACCACGTGATTCCTATTTACGTAAAAGTTATACATGCCTAAAATTAGATATTTAGCGGAAATTTATTTATTTATATTTATGTATTTAGTGAATGTTGTTATTTTATATATGTTCTTATATGTAAATGCGGAAGAAGCAAAAGAGTGTGTCAGAACAAAGTGGTGTGGCGTTCTATCGTCTGTGGCAAGAAATGGCGTTAGTTAGTTTCTCGTACGCAACTGATGTAATAGATGTACAATGTACATATTTGTACCTTATAACTTGAAGTTACCTAAATATTATAAAAAATGTTTTCAGTGTGCCCAAATACTATAAAAACTGGATTTTACTCGTGACGGGCTCGCATTCAATTACAATTGACATCTTATCCGAGGCGAGAAGTTTTCTGATGTCAATTGTATTACAATACATACATTGTAAAACAATTGTAATACTTATATTGTAGGTACCTATATTATTTTTAAACGTACGACATCTCGTCAGTATCCCTACAGGTTTATTTTCTGTATGATAATAGCGGTTTTAGATTCTTAAAGATAAAAGTCTCGACTTCAAAAGATTTCAGGATGAGTTTAAGCGAGAGCTATTTCCTAAAAGGTTAGGAGGCAATAGGTATCTTCCCCGGCGCGGCGCCTGTAGGTACATACATACCTACTATTAGTTCAATTTGTGGAATAAACGTGATATTACAAAGTCACGCAGAGTGCGCCATTCCTTGTATAATATGTACCGAATTCCTAACTCCGACCTCGCCTAACTTTACGGTTGCGGAAACTTTCGATGAAAAATGAAATAACCATTAATCTAATATTTTCTTTGTTATAAAATTCTTTCGTGAATATTCTTGTGTCTATGAATATTTTTTCACAAAAAATATTCCGTTTAAAATCCGCTGTCCGTGGTAAAGGTAAACGGTGTACCACTACTACTACTGCTTTTCTTATTCGCACCTAATCGATGTTGCAAAGGGTACTGAATTTATTAGTACACCCATTGCAGGGATTATTTGCTTGATGATCTATTACATGAAGGCGAGATGATCAATCTTCGGTAAACGGTATAATATAAAGTTCGATTTAAAAAATAAAACATGCAGTTCTATAAAATAAATACCAACTCAATCAATTGGATGATTACGCTATTAAGCTTCCGTATCTTAGAAGTTTTAATAACCTTAAGAAATTAAATAAAATAGCTTGTTTTCCCGCGGAGCATTTCTCAGACCAACAACGTTTATTCACTTATTTGTGTTTAAACGTGAATTTATGCAAAATACTCTGAAAAGGTCTTCTGAGTTTCTAAGATAATTAACAAATCTGCCGAAAATTCGTAAATATTTTTATAAACACAAAGAAAATTGATGCTGAAATGTCTTATAGACAAAATGTGCGTCCATCAAATCTTAAAAAAAAACACATTATTATTAAACTGTCAGACGCATGAAGCTTTATTTCTTAAGTGCACTCAGCATTTAGCTTCTAAAATAATGCCATTAAAATATGTTTGTAAGTTATTCAAAAATATTCTTTGCTGTACAAAATTGAATATTGCAAAAAATACTTTCTTGTACAAAAATATTAAAGAAAAAAGTCTCAATCGACATCATCGGATTTGTTTTCTACCTTCTGGCTCGCTTTTTAATTTTTTTTTATTGCCATGTATTTTCAGTAATTTTGTTTTGAAAAATCCCATTTATTTTTTAGAAACTTGATCATTAACGAGGAGATATTGTTTATTTAGAGTTATTTTACGAGTTTTACAATACTAATTCCTTATTATTAAGCAACAACTCAAGAACTTCCCTAAATAAATTTGTTCAGTGAAATGAGACGACTTCTGAATTTATAATTTTGGAAAGGACACAATAAAGCTTTAGATAAAGTTTTCTCAAGAAAAATATTGCCTGTAATAACCTAAACCAACTTATTGCTTTATATAAAAAATACATACATATTTTTAAAACTAAGATTTATTTAATAAAATGTATTAATATAAAAGACATTAATTTAATTTATTAATAAATTGTCTAGATGGTACATTGCAATTGTAGGTACCTTTTTTCGTTCCTTAAAAATTACATTTACTAACTAACTAACTAACCATCACGCCATTTCCCCGAAGGGATTGGCAGAGAGGATAGAACGCCACACCACTCTGTCCTGGCTTGCTTACTTCTCTTGCTTCCTCCACATTCATACATCTTCTCATTCCGACTTCTTACATACACTATTAATTCTAATTAATAAACAATCACTTTTATTTACTAATTAATAAACAATAATTATTTAACAACAATTATTAAATAACAATTACATTTACTAATTAATAAACAATTACTACTCTACTACTTAATCGCACCCAATGGTGCATAGGGCACTGCATCAGTACCAACACCAAGTGCAGCGTATCTTGATATTTTTTTATTATACGAAGGTAAAATAAAACAATTGAATTTGACAGAAATCAAATTTAAGCCTACTGGCTGTTTGACTCGTTTTTAGCTTAGGTACCTAATGTGAAAACTAATGAAACCATGGATTTTCTTTCGAGGTTATGTAATCTTTTGACAAACTTAATATACATGTGTACATACTACAGTATATATGTGTGATGCGGATATAGATTATGATGCCCTATTATCAATATTAAAATTAACATCTCTAAGCAACCATAGATTACAAAATGATGTTTTTCTTTTATAAAAAATTATTAAATAATAAACTTGACTGTCCAGTGTTGTTGAATGAGGTCAAATTTTGCATACCGGGTCGCACCACAAGAAGTTGCCATTTGTTTAATCCAATTACTGAAAATAGAAATTACGCCTATAATTACACCATAAATAGGATTCAAAGGAATGGCAACTTGGTGTGCGAGGGTGTTGATCTCTTCAACTCCAGCATTGGATCAGTCAAGTCATTTTGTAATAAACTCTTGTATTGTATTGTTGTGTATTCCCTTAGTCCTTATAGAATAAACTGTTTTGTGTTCTCGCTAATCTATAACGAAAGTTTCTATAAGGCATATGTATGATATATATTTTACATTTTTATGTATTTCTAAATATGTTCTGTATTCTCTTTTTATGAAAAGCCTGTATAGGCGTGTGTAATGAATAAATAAATAAATAAATAAAGATTGCTCAATGGGACTGTCTATATAATCTATCTAAGGGAGGATTTAGCTTTAGGTTCACTGGTTTTTCAGTATTTTATTTTATGGGATTTTACATGCATCAGCTTTGCTTTATAAATCCTATTTCTTCGTTTATTTGTTCACATGCCCTAACTAGTTACAATCCTTAATTTACAAAGTTCGTAAGTTTTTACCGCCTTCTAAATACAGATGATGTTTTCTGGGTTATTATGCCGTGGGCTTTGTGTTGCCGACGTTTCGGAGCACAATTTCGTCAGCCCACAAATATGGCACAATAACCCAGAATAACATTATCTGCATCCTTAATTTTGTTGATAATTTTCTCAGCCACGCACTCTTCACTCCTCTTATTCTTAATACGATCGATATACAAGCAATCCGCTAACCCAATTTGAAACTTCATAACTGTTTAATTTCCGTAAGCAAGCCATAGTGGGCCTATAAAATATTATGAAGGACAGCAGAACTACGTTGGAGAACTAATTTGCTAAGTGTTGTATAAGTGTGTAGGTACAATAATGTATATTTACATACACACACAGCACACAGTCTATATTATGTGTACATATGTGTTTATTATTAATTTATGCGCAGTATGATAAATCAACAAGGTGCTTTAGGTAAGTATTTAGTAGAAGCCTGAAATCGCAGTTTTTTGGCGTGCGGCATTATTTAGGTTAAGCTGCTTTATAAAAGTTAATGGTTGTATTATATCAAACGAACATATTTATTACAATGTTTAAATTATGTATTTAGGCACAAAAACTTTTTTGCTAGAAGCTCAAATAAGAAATTAGAAAAATAGAAATTCCATATTGTTAATCACGACTTGCTCAGAGACATGCACATTTTATTGCCCCCAGTTTAATTAATTCTTTTTTAACTGACAATAAAATGGCACTGTCAGATTTTCCAAATTTTTCATCTTAGATACATAGTGTAAAGGTAGAATCATTCTTACTTTAAAGACCATAACTATAACATAATCTACGCCATTTTTTATTTTATATATTATAATTATTTCCCCTCTTCTTCTTCCGGTATAAAGATACCAATATCTTGTATTCAATCTTTTTTTAACTATCTTGTTTACATTATCTGTTATTTTTCCATTTCTACGTGACTTTATCTTTCTCTTTTGCCACGTGCACACAGTATGACTTTCACAGTATACCCACAAACAGGCTATGCCTTGGTGGGATTTTGTTTATATATTTTTTTATTGTACATATATGTGTTTTTTAATTTTTATCTATGTAAACAAAAAAAAATATTTTGAAAAATATAAAAAAAAAAAATAAATAAATAAAAAAACAAAAACACAATCATTTTTAATTTTTTAAAATGTTTACAGATACGACACTGATTGTGCAAAAAAATTAGCTTTTGCGATAAGTAGTATTACATAATATCAATCGTTATTCGTAAAAATCCATTACAAATTCAAATATTGAAATATGTTGTTTTAATTGTATTGTAACAGGTAGACTTTATATTTCTACAATATTGAGATTGTCGCCTGTAATTTTATTTGATTCAAACATAAGCTATTAGTGTTTTGGTTTACATTTATACAAAACACAATTTCGCTACAAATACAAGTAGTTAATTACAGCGATAAGTAATGAGTTATTGAGAATTTAGGAAAATAATTATGTTTGCCTTGATTCTACTTAAAATTCTTATTGTACGGACCTGAATTTTGTAATTAGCATTCTTGTTACGCAGCTTAATTGCTATAATTTGGTATGAGTGGAATTTCTACCAAGATATCTTAGTCGTCAACTTTAACAGAAATTTCACTAAACGAGATGTAGGTAATATTTTTTGTGTTATTTTTTGTACATACATAGTAACGGCTTATTTCTTACCTAATTATAAACTTATTGCTTTAGACTAATTTCTCTACTGAAATATATCTATAATACATATCTATTTATCATTCACCTATTCGTCAAAAACAGTTCTACATAAAAAGGTTGGTTGGAATAAACGGTATTTTAGCAATGAACATACCATACTTGCTAAAAAGCAATTCCGCCAATGTACCATACTTTGTACATGAAGTGTAAATAAATAAAAACAAAAAACAGGTCTACATTTTCTTGTTTGAGTTAGAATTTATTTTATAGAACCCATATTATATTTTTAAATCAAACTCGATTTTGGTTCTATTAGTTTATTTTTTATTTAGTGACAGCTGTTTTAACTGACAAAAACAGTTAATAAAATCGAGCTTGATTAAAAAATATATCGACATTTTCTATTCATATTATTATTCTATCGAGTATAGAATATTATGTTTCATCCCGTTATTAAAGACTTTGACTTTTCAGTTAGGCCGTTTGCAAAAAAACAATCTCGTTCTAAATATTCTATCCCATACATACGAGTGTATAATTATGTTACACATATGATGTAGGTAATTTCATCGCGATGATCCCCGCATTACACCGTTTTTTCTATGCGTAGAATTTCGTTGTTTATAATCGAAAAATTCTACATTTCGGTTATTTGGTTGAGAAAGTGGTTAGGAGTAGGAGGAGAGCACAAAATATTACTCGAGGTTTTCTGAATAATATATTATATTTCCCACAGCATCCTGCTAATGTTCCCTATTCGGGGAATAATGATCACAGAACATCTGCTATCTCATTTTTGGCAGAGCAGTTCTGGTGGAGGTAGGACGGTGGAGGACGGTTACGACGCACAGTGGAACGAAACGGTCATTCTGCGGACATTGCTACTTTATTCAGTAACTGTTGAGAATTTTTAGCTAGTTTTTTTACTGTATATAGGTAATACATGTAGAAAATATTATTGCTTAGTATCAAATAAAAATAATATTTTTTAGATGTATAAAAAAATTATCAAAAACAAAATTTTATTTTAAAAATATTGCTTCTTTATTGTAGAAATATATTTAAAAAAAATTAAGTTGTCTTTTATTTTTTTAACCCTCTTTGAACATAAAAGAACACAAAAATTATTTTTAAGATTGATTAAATAAATACATTCTTTGAAATTAGACTATTTTGTGTCAATAATTAAAAAAAACTAGTTTAATAGTCAAATAAACATTTCAAAGTTTTCGTGCTATTCCAGTCCGAAACAATTATTATTAAAAGCTTGATATAATAACAAAAATAAATACTATGAAAACTGAAAGACCTTTTTAAAAATTTTCATATAAACCTAGTCAGAAATTTGATTTAAAAATCTAGTAAAAGGTATGTTGGTAATTGTGAAAAGAAGGTAAACTTATTTAATTTTATTAATGGTGAGTAAGTTGAATAGAATAATGGTAAATAATAATTTATTATTAGTTATCAATAGTCCGCCCCGTAGCACAGTGGTAGCGCGTTTAGCTACCGTGTAAGAGGTCGCGGGTTCGATTGCCGTAGGGGGTCAACATTAAATATAATTAATTCGCATGTGATTTTTATATATTAATATTTCATTTGTGGTAAGGCTGATCACCTTACCTTCATGTAATATAATGATCAATATACACTGCACTTGGTGTACCGATACAGTGCCCTATGCACCATTAGGTGCGGATGAGGGACAGTAAAAAAAAGTAAAAATATCAATAGTATATTACAGGTTTTTTTAACATTTTTTAGGTTTTTTTAATTTTTTTAACATTAAATTTACCATAAGTATGTACTCACATGTCATGATACAAATAGCTCACAATTATCTAACACAGTATAATTTAATAAATTGTACAAAAATACTTACTAAATATAATATGTATTATAATTAATTGTAAAACATTACAGTTACATATAAGTTACATTTAAATGCTTTTTTACTAGCCTTTTATTAGTCACAGTATTTATGAAGTTTTGGAATTCTATGCAACATTGTTTTATTTTATATCTATCTTATTTTTAACAAGTGATCAAGATTTACTGCACTTGATGTACCAATGAAGTGCCCCATGCAACATTGGGTTCGGATAAGGGAAAGTAGTAGTGGTAGTAATATTTTGAAATTATTTTTTAATTTAATGACAATTCTATAAGTTCACCTACCGCGCGCTATCATTAGGAAAGAGGAGGAGTGTCTAAAACTAAAAATATAGAAAAAAAAACTTGCGGCTTTTTCCCGGCTATTTTTTTTTTTAATATTTTAATTTAATGTTTATGCTATTATTTGGCATTTATGGTTACTCGTTGAGATGCGTCGATTGAACTATATTGAGGGTTGAATTAACTTTTTTTTTTTTACATGTGTTCATTTTTTATTCGTTAAAATTTTAATTGATCAGTAAACAAACTTTTTACATATTTTAATATGTTAAAAATACATAGTTAATAATGTATAATTTATAAAATATTTCTTTTAATACTTGGGAAAAATGCTAAAAATCGTTGAACATTGGTCTATTTTCTGCATTTTTTCTCAATCCGCTTGAAGCAGTAACTTTGGAGCTCAGTTCAGTAAGGTTCCGGATGTTAAAAATTTTTTTAAAAGTGCCATTTCATAAAAAATATAGTCGTTTTTATAAAATCAATCATTATTAATATCAGATTAGTACTTTCATGTTTCGGACCGAAGTCCGCTCGTTCCTTAGACTCGCGCCAGTGTGCGACGTTGGCGTTGGTAGGACCGTGGAGTTACTTTTCAATGGTTTTTCAGTTTTTTGTCCGGTTTTATTTATCCTCTGGCTGGAGCTGTTTGTTTTTATAAACTTTTGGTATATTATTTTTACAGAAAAGTAAATAAAAACAAACAATAACTATATACAAAAAAACTTATTGTAGCTCGTATTTTGGCTACTTATAAAAATAACAACATATCATCATAATTCGTTATGAAGTTTTACAAAGTGAATGCCGAATCAATCAACCAAATACATTTAATAGATGCTAACACGAAGAATAATTTTTAATCCAGTTTAGTGTAGTGTAAAGATTGGGTGCCTACGTCAATGTCGATTTTACGATAGGTATTTTGTCTTCCATTAAAATGTGTTGGAAAAAATGAGGTTTAAAGAAATTTAAGATTTATATTAGTATCTATCTGTATTTTACTAAAAGATTGTATATTTTTGTTAACTAGAGGGATATTTAAAAATCGTCTAAAATCTGTTAATTATAATATTAATAATTGATTATTTGTCAATTAAATTTTTAAAAACATTCAATGCTAATATTATTTTATGGACAGGTTTATAAAAAATAAATTCAAATGAAAACATTCATACGTGTATGTTGGAAGTTATGTGAATTTTATTTTACTATATTTTATTACTCTCACACCCACACAGTAACGAATATTACCTAATCCGTTTACTCGATACGCTATGGTTTGAAATTAATCTAATATAATCCAAAAACCTCTGTCCAAATCCCCGCGCTTTCATATTAAATGGCTATTATTAACCTTTATATTTAGACTTTAAAGGTGAAATAAAAAGATATTGGAAATGAATATCCTTTGTAAAACGTAAGGGAATCCGAGATAAAGGTTTTGAAATAATGCTTTTTTAGTTGCATGGACGTATTCCATGATTTCTCGTTGTAAGTTAGAAGGGCTGGGAGCTTTAGGGTTTTTCATGAAATTGAAAAGAAAATCTAGAAAAATCTAAAAAAGATGATTTAGATAAAATTGTGGCGGAAGAAATACGTCACGCGTGCGACGCGGGACGAAGTAAAATCTACCGAACTCTCCGCCGAACGCTACCGAACAACTACGAGAACCATTTTAACCTTCATCGTGACTCCACGTTACTTTTGTACAAATTTCTTGCCGCCAAATTGCGTGCCAATCCAAATTCATTTCGTACTTTTCTATTTTCATATCTGTATTTCATTTCATGTAACTTCTGTGTAATAAATGTGCACTAAAACTGTAAGTACTCTTTCATTTCTCTCTGTGCACCTCACAAAAAGCAACCACACATAAGGAGGTACCATAAGTATTACCCCTTAATTTTTCACAAACTGCCTCCAATATAAATAAATTATCGGCCGCCAGCTATCGTACGTCCTCCCGAGTCAGGTCAAGTTCTGTAGTTCTAACGTAAACTGTCGATGAATTGTCAAATATCTCTATTAAAATAGTAATGGACAAAATTATTTTTAAATGTAGAGCTAAAAAATTGTAGGCACTACTTTGCCATATTCGCACCTTATAGTGCCACTGCACTGTTATATAAAGGCAAGATGACCAGTATTACGCTTCAGCGTCATTCCAAGGAAAGACATAGGTATATTATTGAATGAAAAATCACACTGCATAAACATACATTAATAAACATTTCATTACATTACATTAATAAACAATACATTTTATGTTTAGTTATTTTATCGTAGTTCACTTAACATGTCTACTACTTTACCTTATCCGCACCCAATGGTGCATAGGGCACTGCATCGGTACACCATTGCATTTTTATAATTTTATTTGTCATAAAGTAATAAAGAAGAACGTAAAAAAACTTTTTTATTTTAAGCCCAGTTTAACATTTACCTACCAGAGTAATGAGTTATAAAATAAAACTCACTGTTTTTGTACCACATTAGACCCTTTCTAGAATTTATTAGTTTGCTTATGAAAATGCTCAAAGCGTGAATTCATTACAGAAAGAGCTATTCAGAGCCTTTATTCCGTTTTCATTTGTCTATGGGGTGAGTTATCTAGAAACTTTTCTTGAAAGTTATAAAATATTTTACGTCTGATGTAAAGTACAGAACGGTAATGTATTCATTCCTTATTCACCATTAAGGAAAAATACCCCATGCTTGTGAGGCTATCCATGCCTGGGATCCGATTACAAACGAAATTCTTCAGAATCACCTTACATGGTCGATAAAAACGTATCCGAAAAATTTAATGTTTTTGTGACATTTTAAATTTCCTTCGTTGGAATCGTGAATGAATGAATGTGAAGGAACCAAGGGAAATGTACCAGGATAGAGTGGTGTGGCGTTCTATCTTCGCTGCCTACCCCTTATAATGAATAAAATCTCACAAAAACGTAAATACGAGTAAATATTTATTTTTTCGCTTAAACAATTTCATTGCGTTTTTATTCCCCGTGTAGTAAGGTAACTAGAAGAATCTTAGTTGTAATCGCTGCCCAGGTCTCCTCTGTTTCAATAATGTAATACCTACCTAATATTATGTTCTAATATACATTTTTCATTTCTTCACATTTTCGTTTAGGTAGTCTTTATTACGCACCTAATTATTTTTTATCTTTTGAATTAGGTACCTATATTAGATAGATAATTAGATAAGTAATTATTTGCACCCAATTTTTATTTTAGTACAAGGATACAACACTTCTTCTTCGATGTCTTAATCCTGGCGACTGGTCTGCAGCAAGGCTCTGCATCGTAATTTCCACTGCGGTCTGTCCTCCGCAGCCCTCTTCAGCTCAGAGTATGAGGCTGGGTTCATGTCCTCAAAAAAATTAAAGCTAAAAAAAGCCTTCAAGGTACAAGACTGAAATTCGGTAAAATACAGCAAAAACAAAACAAATCGTTAAAAATAATTGTGACATTTCGTCGCCAAGATGGCGAAGAGAGTAAAGTCCCATAATATGTATTGTATATGACCAAGACGAAGAAATTTGTTTCAAATGCTCCCCTCTATCAATTATTTTTTTTGTTCCACCCTCAACCAAACACCCCGTATACCTACCTAGATGGATTAGTTATTATTAAAGTTTAGTGAAAATTTTAATCAAATCCGACTGAAATTCGGATCATGAATATTTGTTTTTTTACAGAGCTTTATGTGATTACCTGAAATTTCAATTTTCTTTTTTCGGGACATCAATTCAATGATGATATCCCAACATTTCCCTTGTGCAGACCTCCTTACAGGAAGTAGGAAACCTCAGGATACCTGAAGGAACATAATACCTTCCTGATGTGCCTTTGATGATAACATTACTTCCCTTAACATGCTCCCTGCTTTAGACGGATTTTTCATTTCATAATATTTATTTAGGGTTGCCAACCATAACTTAAGTTTTCGCTAGAACGAAAATATGTATTAAAAAGTCGCTTGCGATAGTACCTATCTACCTAGTTACTATTTAGTATATTATCTTGTGGCGCTGAAAAATTTTCAAATTAGGGAGCGGTAAATATAATCCTACTAAGACTAAGACCAGAACATTTCAAGGAAAATTCAAGATTTGTTCTGATTTTGACTGGAAAAACAAGGTTACCCTGGATGTTCTTAGTGCTACCAGCTATTTTTTATATACCGTCGTGGTATATTAATTAATCATATAAAGTCGTAATCAATTTGATCAAATATCCTAATTATACTTACTTCCATAGACACACATCAAAAACTCATCACAATTTTTTCACTAATTTATTTTTTTGGTTGATGACACAAAACATTTATCGTCATCAGCATCATCATCATACCATATCCGCTCCCTATGTGGAGCATATAAATTCCACAAACTGCAGATCGGGTCCACGTCCCGCAGCTCTGACGCAAACTGCCGACGGATTGTCAGGACGTCCAGGACGCTGAGAACCTGATGCCTTAAATACATTTATAATTTCATAATACTAAACCAGTATAATTTATTTTGATGAATAAGGTCGATGTTTCAAGGTCAAACTTTAATTTGTAACCAATGAATTAGAAGTTCCTTTTGAATAAGATACCTATTTTATGGCAATATCAAATGTTTCAAATTAATGTCACCCGATAATTTTATTAAAACTTAATAAAATAATAAATATATATATATATATATATATATAAAAATAATAATAAAATAATAAAAGTAATAATACTCAATCAATCCAACAATCCTTAATCGGCCATCTAAAAGTATTAATAATAGTAACATTTATTTATTTATCTCATATACACGGTACTCGGTAACTTTTACAACAAAAAGAAAAATAAAACATTAACAAAGTAAACAAAATAACTAATCAGATACTAAAACCATTGAATAAAAATATAAATGCATATAGGTAATATGAGTAATTAATTTTAAAATCCGAATCAGTATAACAAAATAAAGAAAACCTACCTTTCAGTCTATAAATATTTAGTGTAACCCTGTTCCCCATATATATCCATAATCTAAGGCCACGGTAATCTCGCATCTTACATATTTAATTTATAATGGAAATCCTAAAGGTAGGGGTTGAAAAAAAACGTCCCTAAAGCTGCGTTGTCCCTTACCCGCCCTCTAATTCGGATATTTACGGTCGCCATTTTACCACAGCGTGGGCACATTAGCATATTTCTGCGGCCCTAATAAACTTCTGACATAAATTTCTAGACAAACTCACACACATCAGATATAGTTACGGACATAATACAAACACATTACTCATTAACCTGGGCTAAGTCAAAAGTAAACGGACCCTTAGTTTAAAGGCAACCTAAGGTAGGTACCTACCTACTGTACGAGAATTGCCTATAAAAAGGATCATTATACTGCCACGTTGATCTTTAATGCCATAATATTATATGTTCACAGTATCTATATTATAATAATGTAACACAAGACTGGTACACCTCAAAATATTAAATCCTTATTGATTATCCGTAAAAACAACAGCATATTTAAATATTCAAATATTTTTGGACCTTAATATTAATTAGCCATACTTACATCATACAAAATATTTCCATGTAAAGAAAATGGACCAATCAATATGAAATAATAATTACTTTACGGGAGAGGTGTCCAAGATGGCACAGCGGCTAATATGGCATGGTATTTTAAAATATGTATTTAAAAACCAACTTATATGCTTTCTGCTACATTCGCAAACACGAATTTAGGAGTGTCTGACATTTTTATTGTTAATAATTATTAATTATTTATTATTATCATTATTTATGACCAAAACTTAAATACACAGACCATTCCCATTTCTATCAGTGATATTCATTTCAATTAGGCACCATTTGCGTGTTGAACATTTCTTTATACTAAATTCTCTGTTTCACTTGTTTTGAGAAACATTATCTTTTAATATTTTATCTAATGTTTCGATGCGGTATAGAAGTGGGTACTAGACTAATAGCTCCTGGTGAAATATTGTTCAATTTGGCATCACTAACGAACTAGAAATTTGAATTACCCAGACTTTTTATTAACGTCTATCATGGAATGTTGTTATTGCAGAAAGGATTTAATGCCATTCTGTTTCTCGTCTCGCGTTAGTTTGTGGATAAAGCCTCACACCGATGCTGCACGCTGGATAAATTATTACTCACATTGAATTAATGTGTTTTCCTTGTTCTGGGGCTGTTTTTTTTTTTTTTTTTAATAATAATTTTAAAAATAAGTTAATAAACTAGTTTCACTATTAAAAAAATAACTAATAATAGGATGTAAATATTTATGATAAACACATTTTACCTACCTTTAGTGCCATATAGCGGCGTGTCCCGAATTTAATAATTAATTTTTACGATATTTTAAAAAGGAGAGTAGATAGGTCGGCACATTTTTTGAAAGACATACTTACATTTTTAACTTTTATGAATATTAATGTGATGAAACGCTCTTAAAATAAAAAAAATACGCCATTTTTAATACCTACCTACTCAATCACTTTGGGTTTGACGTAATACCTACTGTTTCAGTAATCAGGGCTTTTTTATCTAAAAAAAGGTGCCGGAACGCACTTCATGTCAAGCTTTTTTAATTTTAAAAAAATTATATTCAAATATAACTTAAATGAAATTAAAAGGAGCTAAGCCACGCTATCATTTTAACGGAGTATTATTATAATTACTTTAGCGCAAATATTTTTTCGTTTAATTGATTTTAAAATAAAACCGTGAAAAAACTTTTTTCAAAAGGTGCCGGAACGCCGCCGCCGTTCCACCGCGTTAAATGGAAAAAAAGCCCTGATAAATAATGAATACGTTTGTTATATGATGACGATGCTAATTAATATCTAATATGTGTTTTCCTCTTCCTTTTTCAGAATCCCGACCAGCGCGAAAAGAGTACAACCAGCTGTCGTCCAAGAGCGGAGTGGACTCAAATACAACGTACATCGCCCGAGACACCAGAACGTTCCTGGACGTCAACAACGGCAACGGATCCTGCTCGGAGTCCGACGCCAACTGCACGGACATTGACGACTCAAACGACGAGATGGACGACAGCCACCGCCGCCGCAACAACTGGAAGAAGAATGTGCAGAGAAACTCCGGCGAGAACGAGTCCACTCTCCTCGAGAGCTCACAATCCAACCCCGCGACCAAATCACACAACACGCCTCGCAGATCTAATACGCATGACATATTTAGCGATGATTCTGACTGTGGTAAGTACCTACCTACCTAAATAATGTTGCTAACCTAACCTAACCATCACACCAAAGGCAGCGAGGAAAGAACGCCACATCATTATCATTCACAATCCAATCCCGCGACCAAATCACGCAACACGCCTCGCAGATGCAATACTCAGCATGACATATTTGGCGATGATTCTGACTGTGGTAAGCAGAGATCATATAGTACAAGGTGGTAGGTACCTAAATAATGCAGCTAACCTAACCTAACCATCACACCATTTAGTAGGCAGCGAGGAAAGAACGCCACATCATTCACAATCCAACCCGCGAACAAATCATACGATACGCCTTGCAGATCTAATACTCAGCATGTATAATAATTATAGCGATGATTCTGATCGCGGTAAGCACC
>JAGVSP010004404.1:0-15693 GCA_022494985.1 Micrasema minimum
CCCGCGATACGGTGGCGGACAGTGCTGATACAAAGAATAAGTGAACCATAGTTTGTCAGTGCGAATTTTAAATAAAATAAAATGGCGATCCTTAGGAGTTTGGTAAGTTCGAGATGATATTTATGTAAGTCGGTACCTACGTGTAAAAAATTCAAAACAAACACCACATATTTTAAATCATCATCATCCCCTAGTGGTGATCAAATTAATAGAGGGCACCTACAGTCAAGTTTTTGAGCGGATAGATATTTGTTTTGGTGTGATGGGAGTTTAGGTTTATTTTTTACAGTGTAAACTTTACACCACTAAAATAGCATACATATTTAACACGCACTCACTTCCTAACTAACTAACCATCACAGAGAGAATAGAACGCCACACCACTCTGTCCTGGCATACTTCTCTTGCTTCCTCCACATTCATACATCTTCTCATGCACGCACGTCGATTATTCCGATTCTTACATGCCCACTTTTCTTGTTTTACTTGCCATGTCTTTCTCGGCCTTCCTCGACTTCTACATCCAGGCACAGTCGCATTATATATTGTTTTAGCCGTTATTTCATCATCCTATTCCTACATGACCGAACTAATTTTAATTTATTTTTTTAATTTTGTCGATAATGCTTATCTCAGCCTTGAATTCTGCTCTAATTTCAACATTAGTGCACCTATCATACATAGTTTTACCACACATTCTCCCGAGAGATCGCATTTCAACTGCATTCAATCAACTTTTATCCTTATTTTTCCAACTCCATACTTCGCTTCCATACATAAGGGTTGTTACCAGAACTCCATTATGCAGAACTCCATTTTTAACTATCACTTAAAGTCGAAAACGATTTCTGTTGTAAGAAGTGCCAAATTGACACTTTTATAATTATAAAGCGTAGAAGGATCGCATTAATAATTTGTCAAGACAATAACAAAAAAAAAAAAAAAAAAAAAAATTAATAATAAGGAAGTGGAAGGACAAAGTGGTGTGATGTTCTATACCCTCTCCATAGTTCGGAAATCTGAAATTAGGATAAATTATGGTAAAGTGGATATATATTTCGTAAAATATTTATGCATTAGATAAAAAAAACAAGTAACTAGTTAGTTACTAGTAACCTACATTTTACAGTTTTATAATAATTATCAGGTATTTTATAATAGTTTTTTATAAACAGATATTAAAACAGTGTGAATATAATATTTAATATTAAAGTCGGTTGATGAAAATAGTAAATAATTTATATTGCGTGATAAACGACGTCATTTAAAATAATTAATGAAACACTGAAAACATTATATTAAGTATATTTATTACTACCTACTGCTACTTTCCCTTGGCCGGATACAATGGTGCATAGGGCACAGCACTGGTATACCAAGTACAGCGAATCTCGATAATTTGTTACCTGAAGGCAAGGTGACCAGTCTTACGCTTCAGTGCCAGTTCAAGGTATCGGATATGAAATATTTTTTGTGTAAAAATATCATTGAAAAAAATACATATTATTTTATATGGACCCCTCGCGTCGGGAATCGAGCCCGCGACCTCATGTATGGTAGCCCAACGCGCGAACCATTGCACTATGAGGCGAACATTGGGTAGGGATAGCGAAATACGTAAGAATAAATAAAAAAATTGGCCACAGTAAATTTATTCTTACTGTTGAGCCTTAATTACCCTTAAGAGCATACCATACCACGTGACTCGCGGCCGCTTCCCATGCAAACGTATTCCTCGATTTTCTCCCTGGAATTTAACATTAGAGCAATGATTTTTTCACACATCAAAATGTGCATTTTATTTATCTCCTTTAACAAATAACATATTTTTAAAAAAATAAGACGATGCAAACACGCATCTGGTCGATATCTAAAATGTGTGTAAAAATCATTGCTCTAATGTTAGGTAAATCCCAGGGAGAAAATCGAGGAATATGTTTGTATGGGAAAGCGGCCACGAGTCACGTGGTGGAGTATAATCATAAATACCTGTTGAGATATATTTTGGTATGACATACGGCGTAAATCGTTATTTACCGTTTTATTAGTAATATTATAATTATATAACTATAAAGTTATGTAGGTGCCTACTTACTTAGTTATTACGCAGTGATTTGACGGTCAACATTAAGGAGAATATTATTACAACCGTCATAAATACATAAATACAGTTTCAAAAGAATTATGTAAAAAGCGCTTAATTTTATTCAGCCATTATTCCTTTATTAGCGACTTTAATATGGCGCATAATGTGTGCTTTTATTAATTTATATTTTATTTTGTTACGGAACAATAACAGGCAAAAGGATTAAATAGAATACAAAAAAAGGATGAAAATATACCTAGGTAGACCAATTTCCCTTTAAAATTGTTCACATCGTGCTTAATCGAATGACCAAAACATAATGTTTATGAAAATGTGACATAATCATCACAAATATCTCAAGGACAACCTTCTCTTGAACCCATCTACGGAGCTTCCGAAGATGTCCATACCTTCAGTGCTGTCCCTGTGTATTACATTGTACTCTCTGCACATGCGAGAGAGAGAATTGCAGTGATGAAAATAATAATAAAATATACTTTACATGTTATCCTACTATACTGTTAATATCATAATATTTAGGTAGGTATCTATTATTTTGTTTTTAATAATAAATATCTACACAATAGACTGTAACAAGCTTCATGTAATAATATTATTTATCCATAAAACGTAACGTATGTAATAATATTATTTATCCGTAAAATACAAATCGATATTATTTATAATTGAACATTACGCCGTTCCATTGTTTCCGGTTTAGTAAGTAGGAACTAATGACCGTTACCATTTTTTCCCGCGCTAAGTTTCATTTTCCCGCCCGTTTTCCTGACCGCGACTATTAACGATCGATAGTAATTATTTGGAAAGTGGAAAGATAGGTACCTACTTGACTTGTTGGTTTATTGTAAAATACAGTCCGACTTAGTTAGTCGGCAACGATTATTAACATTTTAGAATCATCAAATCAAGTTCACAAGCATTCTGAAATCCTTGCTCTTTATGTTCGAAATAATAGTGTTATTAAACATAGTATTTTAATAAAAAATTAGTTATTGAGGAGTTGATAAACAGCAAACATATAAAATGCTTTGAACTGTGTTTGATATCTGCTTATTTGGAAGTTGTATTGAGAACTTTCGTAAATATCTCTACGAATATGAGCGTATTATGATAATATTGCATCTTCTTTTTGTACATTTTAGTCTTTGAATTTCTAAACCTATACTTACGTTATGTTATGTGGCCTCCCAAAACACCCATTACTGATTATCATTACCGTAATAATTAAGCTGCACGAAGGCAGTTAAATATTTATTTGTGGAAACTTTAACTGTATATTAACTACAAATAGATGTACATAGGGTATATTATGTTAAATTGAAAATTAATAATGAAAATATTTATTTATGTAATATATAAAAAAAAATTGGAATTGTATAACAATATAAGTTTTTAATAATATAAACACGCAATGATAACACACTTGAATTAATTTCGCTGTAACATCCTTTAAAACACTTAGGAGTATTTTTAAAAGGTTAAGTTTTTTTATTGTACCTGGGGTATAACTGGTAGTATTTTGTCAACTGTTATAGTAGGTATTATTAATTTGTTAATTTTGGAGAGCGTTAGTCATTTTTCTCTCTGCTGGAACAGTCAATAAATAAATAAATAAATTGATGTAGATCGATCAATTGTTTAACATGTAACTAATAATTTTTACTTGGTCATCTAAATTAATCTAAGATTGAAGCGATGATTAAAATGTTAAGCATTTTACATTAACTACAACGAATTATTTCATATTTTCTACACTTGAATATTGACCAAGTTATGCTGGAATAGTGTAACGCGTCCGACTGTAGTAACCTCCACAGTGCAGTGAAGCGCAGTTACCTCCAAGCCTGTAATAATGATGATAACTCTCGCCTTGACCATGCAACAATCTGTCTACTTTTACTGTCATGAAGACTACTATAAACAAATTGTAAAGGTAATGGCAAACCCACTGAATCACTTTTCATTTCACTTGTAATATCGCGTAATTTCAACTTATTATACTAGACTTATATTGTATAAAATTAATGGTCTTGCTCAATCGAGCGTTACACGAAAATGTGAAATGACAGAATTATACACTTTTACTATGCATTTTAAGTGTATACTTTATTTGGAACTAAATTGTCAAATGAATTGAACGTTATAATGTGAATTAATGTCTAAAAATGAAAACATAGTCGAGGCTTTGCCTTTTTTAAGAACAAAACTTTAATTTAATAAGAAAGTAATAGGAACTTTTCTGATTACTATTTACTATTTTTATCAGTAAATAAAATTAATAATATTGCTTTTCAAGTAGTAAATAATAATATTAATAATACGTTTGGCTGTAATTTATAGCTGTATACTTTGTATGGAGAGTAGGAAATAGTTCGTAGGTATAGATAAAGGCTTGTTTACGTCGTCATCGATCATCGTCATCATTAAAAATATCATCTCTTCTCTCTGTATTGATGTGGTTTACTGGTTAGCACGTTGACCTACCACGTATGAGGTCGCGAGTTATATTCCTGACCAACGAGGTCAATATTGAATATTAATAGTTGAAAATGTGATATCCACATAAAAATACTGCGTATTATTTAATAACCTTGAACTGGGGCTGAAGCGTAATACTGATCATTTTCTTTGATGTATCAAACGATCGAGATTCACTGCACTTGGTGTACCAATGCGCCCAATGCATCTATGGGTGCGGATAAGACAAAGTTCATAGTTGTAGGTAGGTAAATAAAGGATCATGGATCATTTCACAGTTTATAGAATGCACTGCAAAATTAGTTTTGCTATTATTTTATTTATTTATTTTTAAGGAAATTTATGCAATCTGGTGATATTTGCACTATTTCAATTACTAAATGCGATTTTCAGCGGCTTGTGCTTATAGCCAAGTTCAAGGAAATCAAAATTATGCAAAATTATCCGCCAATGAATTAGACAAGCCATTTAATTAAGAGTTAATTGATTACTTATAAACAATTGGTTCTTCTATGGCTTGTTCCAACTTGTGATAACATCATTAGGAAAAATTGAGAATAATACTACTTTTAGCTTAAAAATGTATAGCGCGTAGATAATATAATTTATTTGTCTGGAACTGAAAGGTCAGAGAAAAAATATTTTTACGCTAAAAGTAAAGTGACATGTGTGAAAGGATGTCGACAACTATAAAATATAACATAAAACAATAACTGCCAGTTAATTTAGTATTTATTATTAATTTTATTTAAATCGTCTCAATAGGCCAATAACACGTAGGAAGAAGTTATAACTTTTGTAGATTTTAAAATAAGGAATTTGTTTTAGAGGCAAATGACCTCCAGTATATATTTTATGTATGCTCAATAACAGAGGGGGAGCAACATCACAATCACTTTTTGATATTTGTGTTTCTCACCGGGAATCGAATCATGGAGATTTGTGATACTGAGGCCCGTATCATGAATCCAGCGTCTTAGCCATTACGCTACTGAGGCCGCGAAAAGTATAACCTATTATTATTATTAGGTATAGTGATTCCTCCAAGGTATAACCTCTTCCAAGGAGTAGTTCGAGTTACCAACCCAACCCGTATGTTATTTTGCTCACCTACCGTGCCTTGTTAGAACATACAAGTACCTCCCCTTGATCATAATTTTATTTTATTTTTTATTTTATTCGGGATACAAACAGATGTACAGGTAAAACATAATATAATTAAAACAAATAATTAACAATAACATGCCTGCCATCCAATTATATGTATCCGCAGGTAGCTTTAAACAGTTAAAAGAATCTACTTATAATGTAAATAAATATTTGTCATCTTAAGTCTGTAAGTTTTTAAGTTCCTTTATATATTTGTTATATGGGGTATTAAACATATCTAAGCTATTAAATTTAATTAATAATTAACACATTAACAATGGGTATAATTTAATTGGAGTTTCCGTACACTTAGGCCCGCCTGCATCGAAAAAAGTTAAGTTAAAGTTAAGGTTAAATTCAAATAATCGTTTCTTTTACGTAAAAATTGGTTGCAAAAGGAACTATTATTTTAATTTAACCTTAACTTTAACTTAACTTTTTTCGATGCAACCGGGCTTAGTCTAAATTTCTTTTTTTTATTCACGCATAAAAAAGTCGGTGGATTTTCCGTAGTCATTTGTTTTATTTGATTTATTTTGACAACCTAATAGGTCAGAGGGGTCTAATTAAAAGAGAGAAACAACATTACAAAACACCCCGGTTCCAGAAAACACTTTAATCACAAATCACACTGTGGTTATACACGGTATATTATAATATTTTTTAAAAAAAATACCAGGAGTACCTAAATCATTGCTATCAAACAAATCTACATGTAAAATATAATTAAATGTGGTTTTCAAAATAAAACTACTGAACTTTACGCAGATGTATCAGTTTTGTATTGAATAAAAATTGACGTAAGATAGGAATTGATTGTATGTTTTTTTTTCCCTCGAAGGAATAACGTCGCGGAGCGGGTCGCGGCGCTGCGACGCCGACGCCCGACTGTGTCGCGTCGCCATTGTCATCCATTTTCCTCCGATTTTTATTAAATTTATATAGGCACTTCCTTACATAATACTATAGTTTATGAATACGTCCTCGTACCTACTTTACATTGATAGACCAATAATGATTAGTAAACTACTGTTTATTGATATCGTACGTCTTATAGTTATATTTACTTTAGTTCGTTAGTATCTTGGTACCTAGGTACTATTAACGGAATAAAGTCTTTCTCCATTCGGTAACTATCATTACATTTCTAGCTGCCTACAAATTAATGGCAATGGCTGAGGGCGCTTCTGATTTCCACATTAAAAAAAGGATGGCAAGGCAGAACATCGCCTCCAACATTTAAAAATAAAAACAGCGGGAAAAAAAATACAAAAGAAATATTGTGGGTATTTTACATATTATTACTAAACCATAA
This sequence comes from Micrasema minimum, assembly GCA_022494985.1. Classification (NCBI taxonomy): domain Eukaryota; kingdom Metazoa; phylum Arthropoda; class Insecta; order Trichoptera; family Brachycentridae; genus Micrasema; species Micrasema minimum. The sequence continues at coordinate 7,050 of JAGVSP010004404.1, forward strand.
TTCACAGAAATTATGCAATTAAAATAAAAAGAAGGTAAATCATTAATTTCTCAAAATTAAACTAAATTTTAAAAAATCAATTCGTTTTATTTATTATCATATAGGACTTTTCCAATAAAACAATTGTTTTCTCAATTATCTTAATATTTAAAAAACAATCTTTTCTGTATGTAATAAGGAACTTTTGAACAACTTTGCTATTTTTTTATATTGTAGTTAGGTACGCCAAAAATGTATTGAAAATGTAAAAAATGCATAATATGAGTAAAAATGTATTGTAACAGCCCCCGGGCGTTTATATTTATAATATTAAATTAATAAATAAGATCGGTTGAGTTCAGTACCTACCTACATACATTTTTTGTTAGAAAAAGCTTTTGGCTTTGCTATCGAAATCATCGACCAATTTTTTTGTTTTCCAGTTCATACACGGTGACGTCGAAGTCAATTTGGCTCCAAATGATTCGCCTTTTTTTAACAAAAAATAAACTTTGTAATAAACTATAAAATACTTAAATAGATAATATCATAGGGAGCGGAACAGCATCGCTTGACTTCAATAATAAAATAATAAACCACCAAATGTTTTTATTGAAAAATAACTGATTTTAATCAAACTAATCGGTTATGACAGTAACTACCTAGCTATTTCTCTCGTGTGAATGCGGCATTAGAACTGAAGGAAATAATACACTATTGACTAGGTACTATTGGTTATACTTACCAAGTTAATGTAGGTACAGCAGTACATTTTTTCCCATACATTTCGTAATGTTTTTAATCAGTATTGCATTATCTGTTTCACTAAAAATAAGATAAGATAAGATAATCGATTGATCACTATTTGGCAATTTGTAGACAAAATCGCAGCTGCTGTTACGGTAAATAGCAAAGTAAGTAATACACTATAAAGTGTATACAGTAGATACTAGATTCCTATACACAGCGAACTTAGGGGCGATTTCACACAACGAGGAAACGATCTTTTTACCTTCACTTTTTGTCTTAACGCCTCGAAAAATATTGTCTTGCTTTCCATTCTCTTAATGACTATTTGTTATATCTTTGATAAAATACAGCAGCTTTAATTTTTATAACTTATGAACTGGGAAAAACGAACATAAGTTTATAAAAAATATTTTGAAAAAAAAAACGTCTTTGAAATGTCTTTTGAGCATAATAGTTACCTATGGTAGGTATAACTTTTGACATTTACACATATCATTTCAATTATTGTAAATACTATTTTCAATGAAGCCTGAGCAGCTTGTAGGTACTTAATAAAGGGAATCGAGTTGTGATTCGAACCGGGGATCTCTAGATTCAAAGGTCACGACACTACCACTGGGCTACCACCCGCACCCGTTCAATTGAAACCACAATACATGAAAACGTGCATTGTCCTTTGAGGTTACCTATCTTTATTTTGTTGGTTAATTTTAATATATTATACCTAGACTCGCAGAAAATGTTTGCTTGTTGTCAACATAAATTAAGATTCCTCTATTCGCCTGCAAATAACCCACCCGCATATGCAAGACCTAATAAAAAATATTTTTTATTGATTATAAAACAAACTCAAAAAATCTAGGTACCTACCATAATAATTATTGCTGTTTTAATTTATCTACATAGCTTAGATATTAATAAAAAATATTATTAATTTATTGATGATTGAGATGATTTACATAATACATTAGCTATGTAGATAATACATTATAGACAATAAATTAATAATAGATAATAGGTTCTACGTTCCTACTCTTTAGGTACGTAGTGACGTCCATCATAACATTCCGAGAGGAAAACCTTTTCAAGGTGATTTCAAGTGTAAAAACCTTCATCAGGACCAAGACGTAATACCTTTACACTTATACATATACATGGTGTAACAAAACTCGATGTACAAGCGGGAAACCAGTGAATCTGCGATCTACGTCATATTTGGAGTCAAATTTGTAATAATATGACTTTTGAATCTAGTTTGAGAACCCATTTTTTTTTTCTCATAAAAGCTATCCGAAATACTACCTACCGCAGATTAGGTAAAATGGCATGAATTCCTATTAAAATGCAATTTTTTGTTTTCCTTTATAGAGAAGAATTTTTCCATACAAAATGTTAATGCCCCTAGCTCGGTAAAATATCTTATATAATAACGGTTTTATTAATTTGTTATATTTTTAAAACTAACTAACCATCACGCCATTTCACCGAAGGGGTAGGCAGAGAGGATAGAACGCCACACCACTCTGTCCTGGCATACTTCTCTTGCTTCCTCCACATTCATACATCTTCTCATGCACGCACGTCGATTATTCCGACTTCTTACATGCCCACTTTCAAGCACTTGTTTTTACTTGATCATGCCATGTCTTTCTCGGCCTTCCTCGACTTCTACATCCAGGCACAGTCGCATAATATATTTTTTAGCCGTTCTTTCATCATCCATTCGCTCTACATGACCGAACCAACGTAAAATACCTTTCTTAATTTTGTCGATAATGCTTATCTCAGCCTTGCATTCTGCTCTAATTTCAACATTAGTGCACCTATCATACATAGTTTTACCAACCATTCGCCTGAGAGATCGCATTTCAACTGCATTCAATCTACTTTCATCCTTATTTTTCCAACTCCATGCTTCGCTTCCATACATAAGGGTTGGTACCCAGAACTCCATTCTGCACTGCCATTTAGCCTCTTTTGATAAGCACTTATTGGATACTTCCGACTTTAAGGCACCATTAATTCCGTTACCGGCACTAACCCTCCTTTCAATATCCTTGACCATATTTCCATCACTAGTGAACATGCTTCCCAGATATACAAATTCTTCCACCTGTTTCAAGCTATCGCCATTTACTACAATCTTACACTTAGTCATATTTTAATTTCTTTCAAAAACAATCACATTCGACTTTTCCACATTCATTAACAGATCACTCTCCTTGTACACATCGTAAACCTTTGTAACCAAGGACTGCAATTCTTCTTAATGTTTCAAATTATTATTAAATTAATAAAAATAAATTTTTTTTTTTTATTTATTTTTTTATTGTTTGCCTGTTGTAGCATAGTGGTAGCGCATGGATTCAATTCCCGTAGGGGGTCAACATAAAATATTTATTTACCTACATGTGGTTTTCATATTAATATTTCATATCTGATACCTTGGACTGGTACTGATCATCTTACCTTCATGTAATAAGATGATCAAGATACACTGCACTTGGTGTGCCGATGCAGTGCCCTATGCACCGTTGGGTGCGGATAGGGGAAAGCAGTAGTAATTATTTTAAAAAAAAAATATTCCGTCAATTTTATTCAAAGAATTAATCAATACGTAAGTACCTACTTATATATATATAGGTAGGTACCTAATACTAACTCTTCTACTAACTATACATAAAGAAAGTTACGTAGGTACTAGAAACATACCTATCTAATAATGCGTTAGGTACGCTACTAACTTTACAAACTGAGGCATGTAGAAACGAAAACGGCAGTGTCCACAATATTAAATTGTTGGTAATCACGAAAAAAAAACGTTTGTTTAGTTTTGCCATTCTGCCGTTTTTGTATTGGTCACTGTTGCTTTTGTTTCAACAACAAATCTTTAAATCTAAAATTAAATGGATTAATGCCGTTTTTTTTTTGACCAACAAATATTTTATGGAGAAAATATATAACTCTCCAAACGAAACTGCATATTTAACTCATTTTCGACTGCAGGTGGACACTGCCGCCTTTGTTTCTAAATGCCTCAACTTTACAAAAGGTAGGATAGGAAGAATAAAGATCCATTGAATTACCTATTGAATAAACGTAAATGTATTATGAGTATGTTGACACTGGAAAATGAATAATTAAAAAAATAGTAAACTTTATATTTTTTATACGAGCCTTAGAGCCTTGCACTCACCACCTCAAGGTTTGGAATAAAAACATTATTATATAAGTAGTTATTTTGGTATTTCAGATTTTAAAAAGTTCATGCAGATAAATATTAAAAAATCATTATAAAAAATAACAAGGTACATTTTTTACTATGATACTACCAGATTCATAATAAAATGTCATCCTTTATTAAATAACCTATTGTATATATTTACTATTATTATTATTATTATTATTTAATTAAAAAATATAATACAATACGTCCCAAATGTTCACAGTTTTTGTATTAATTTTCAAGTTGATTATAAATGTTTCCTAAGACAATTTACAGAACCATACAAGCAACACGAGCATCACCTATATTTATTTTTCTAGGTCTTCTTAATTGCCACTTCAATAGCGACTGCGCAAGAGTTTTACGATATCCAGAAAATCAACTCTACAGCTACGAAATACAACCAAGAACAACTTGCGAGAATACTGGAAGCTCCCCTGTTCCGACAAAGCGGAAATGTTGGAGGATCGCAAGAGTACTCGAGTTATTCTCCTCAGGGATTCGATGGCGTCTGAGCCCCGGGAAATCAGTGAAGAAACGAGAACAACGTTGGCCAGTTTCCTGGTGCCAGTTCCCTCCTCTAATTTAGTTCCACCGAGTGTCGGCGCTATGGACTCATTTGGCACTTACGAAACCAAACCAGAGCAGGGCAGACCATTACCTCAATACAATGCTAACCCGTACAGTAATCAGCCGTTAGTATTTAAACCAAAATATTTAAGACCCATTACTAATTCTGATTCTTATATTCCTTTAAACCCACTTTCGAAGCAGTTAGATCTTCCATTGCCCAGTGCTTCTAACACTCAGTTTGCCAGTCCGCCGAAACCCTCTCTAGAACTTCAACTTCCCTTGTTTGCGCCGTACATTCCTTTCAATGCCAACCCGCAGCAGCCTCAAATAAAATATGCTTCTCTTTGAGGAAGCCCAAAAAAAAATTCAGGCTAAGAAGGTAGAAGAATCCAGACAACAGGTAATATTATTTGATACAACACTTTCTATGTGCAATTAGAATATCATGTTAAAATGAATAATTATTAATCAGATATTATTGATATCTCAACAGAGACAGAGAAACTCTGGAAACGAATGTGGGTTATCTAGGCGTTTACAGGGCTTATGACCTGTCATTGGCTGGGTTAAGTGGCCACTTGATGTATTACAACATTCCTCATTCCGCTTATCATCTGACAACCATATATGACCAATTTCCAGAGTTTCTCTGTCTATGTTGAGATATCAATAATATCTGATATCAGCCCAGCATGGGTATAATCCAGTTATTTGTCTACAAGTATTTGTATTCGTTCAAAATGTTCTTGTTAAAAATGATTATTTACTCTAATTTTTGTTCTCTACAATGGCAATGTTGTCATTATTCATGAAATCCACATGGAATTTTTTAATAAATAATGCTGAAATTCAATGTCACTAAATGAGCCAGCTAAGATTTGAATAAATATGTTCTACACATCCTTTAAATTCTAATGCTATAACTACAATAAATGATTTTACGATTTTGACATTATTATACAGGGTTATTTTTTAGTCAGTTAACAAAAAAAAACCCTGAATTCAGTATCGTTAATAGAACCCATTACAACAAAAAAACATGTCCTTTCTCAAATAAAAAAAAAGAAAAGTGCACCCAAATAATTCCTCAGAAATAGTAAAGACTTGGTCACCGTCCGCCCGGCGTACGGCCGTGCGCACCCCCACCGCGCGCACTCCCTCCCCTCGTCCAGCTCAAACAGCTGTAAATTGGGTGAGTGTAATTTGTAAAAATTATAGGAATAAAAATAATAAATCATGAAAATAAAAAGTACATGTTTTTTTTATTGAAATGGGTTCTATTAACGATACTGAATTCAGGGTTTTTTTTTGTTAACTGACTAAAAAATAACCCTGTATATTAATAAATACATATTTATATTAAGCGGTGACTTTTGTATTCTGGTTTGTTAATTTGCAAAATTATATATTTTTATTTTTCAGCAGCAGTTGGTAGATGAGACAGTTGCTAGAGCATCTGTATCCAACAGCGAGCCTGTTGCGTCCGAATCTGGTTTCAATCACTTTCATCATGGGCCAGGTGAGTTGAAGGAATAATGATATAAATTCAACTATATTCATAAAAAAAGAGTTCTCAAAATTAAACAAAGTTGAGAGAGGTAAAGTTCAATTTTCTATAACTATAAAAAAGCAATATAACCATTACCTACCTCGTTTCCCTGAAGCGGTAGGCAAAGAGGATAGAATGTCTATCATCCATATACTATGTTTATTTTTCATAATGGTTTTCCATCAATCAGAAATAAGAATATTATGCTTCCTTGTAAAGTCAACATTTTGTTGAAAAAAATTTGAAAATAAAACATCGACATGTAATTTGAATGTTTCCAGAAAACAGTTTTGCAGCTCCATCCCACCACACGGCGGAGGGGCTCGGAGACGCAGGGCACGGAGCTGGGGGAGACCGCACAGAATTCCAGATGCACGGACAACACGGACCTCACAGTTACAAGTTTGGATATGATACTGGAAAAGGGTAATACATTTTATTCCAATTTCATTTCCACAAACTGTTTTTAAAACTATATTTAAATTTATTATCTGAAATTTCATCAAGCTCTGAGGAGCTTATTGTCACTGTATGATAACTTTTGAAATACACCACTCAATTCGCATGGCATGTAGCCAAAACAGTGAACTTATCATTATATCAAGTAACAACAATTCTCATTTTCAGAAAAAATCGCCAGTTCAGATATGAAGAAAGAGACAACGAAGGATATGTTAAGGGCCACTATGGGTTCTACGATAAACAGGGAAAACTTCAGGTTGTAAACTACGATGCTCACCCGGACCACGGATTCCACGCAGAAGGATCCTTTGGAAAAGTGTAGTTCTTTACAAGATTAGTTAAGTGCTAATATGTTATGATAATTTATCAAGAACACGAGACAGACTTGTACAAGTTCTTATGAAAATTACATTAAGTGCTATTTATACTTACGTCTTAAAGCGAGAGCTTTAATTTGAATTAACTCTCAAATAAAATCTATGAATTTGGTTTTAAGACTGTTTGCTTGGGACTGTAAAATTTCGATCGAGAAAATATATTACTTGGAGATCTCTTTTACAAACAAAATATTTGTGTCACCAAATCAAGGCGACACATTTTTGTTTTATAAAGATAAGAATCATTTTTGTGCAGTTAAGGAAAGAAATAAAGAGATGAATTTTCATTGAACGAAACAGAGGTACCTATACTTTATATTCATAAGTAAAATCAAAACAATTTACAACATTTATTAAACTGTTTATGTATTTTATTAATTGTATTAATTTACCAGTATAGAAAGCATTGTGATATGTATGTAAAAACGAAACTGCTAAAGTCAGTTAAGGAAATGATTATAGTTATTGGTAATTTCCAAACTGAGCATTGTGATACTGACTGACAGAAAAGTAAGAAAAACTGTTTATATGAATAATCTGAAAGTGAAAATATTACAAAACTTGTAAGTTATACTTTTATATAAAATATATTTAATTATAAATTTTAAAGAGTTTTTCATTGTCCTCTGTCAGAATTTTTATTAATGTATTAATTTAATGTTAAATACATTAACCTTTTAACCAGGCGGGACGCATAAATACGTCAAACATAAACAATATCAGTACGGGTAGGACGTAGGACGTATGAACACGTCCTTCAAATATATGTTGCGCCCTGGAACGGGTGGAATGTATATTTTACAAACAACAAAGGTATTAGTCATCCATACATGTCTCGACATAAATAAACGAAAAAAATAATATTTAATAGTCTTTTCATTTATTTTAGGCATAAAAAAAAAACAAAAAAACAAAATTAAGTCCTCCAGGCGTAAGTATCCATCACGTACTGACACTTCCTAGTGAAAGAGTTCGCGCCCGTTACAGATGCCAGATGCGTAATTAGTTAATTAGATAGAGGAGCGCCCGGTTAACAGGTTAAAAATTAGATTGTTAATAAATAAAAATCATTATTTTCATTTAAAATATATGTATATGTTCTTGTATAAAAATATAATTTCATTACTAATGGAGTAAACTATCACGTGTCTTGTACAAAGAAAAAACAATTATAATTTTTTCAGATAAAAGAAAATTTACCACTTTGACAAATAACATTATTTGCGGACTCATAAAACCATTTCTCAATGTCCCCAAGTAATCCAGAGGCCCCGATGCGGAACAGTTCAGGAGTGAGCCACTCATCTCCCAGCTCAGTCTTCACGAGAACCAGCCAGTTGATGGCGTCCTGACACGTCCTCAATCCACCCGCAGGCTTCAGACCGATCTAGAATGAAAATTACAGCATTCAAGTACTAATAGGGTTACCCTGTTTTTCAGGCTATTAAAACACAAAATTGTGACGTGAAATAACACACACAGAGGCAAAGAAGTAATACCAGCCAACCAACACTGGCTAAATTTTGTATGAAATACTGCCCATCTCCAATATTAATTAACCTGATACTAGATATCGCTGGCCAGTCAAAAAGAGGAAAGTGTCTAAATGTTTTTTGTTTCTCCCGAACAATTTAATTATATTGACATTTGGGCGGTATTGTTTCTTCGTGGACGTTATTGTTTATTATTTTAACCCAAATTCATTCACAGTAGGTACAGCAAATATCT
>JAGVSP010004405.1:0-38463 GCA_022494985.1 Micrasema minimum
TGTTGAAGATAACGCATCAGACCAAAGTCTTGTAGTAAGGGCTCACATTCCTTGCATGATACAGAGCTTGCATAATTTACAAGAGAAACTTTTTACATACTTTCCAGACCTGCACTCTGAAGCTGACAATGGGCGTAGATGGATTTTAAACCCTTTTTTGGACAAGTCAATAGATCTGGCTGATGTCACCACAAATATGAAAGAATCTCTTCCAGATTTAACTGCTGATGGCATGTTTAAAATTGAATTTTATTCGCAAAGTGTCGACGTATTTTGGATGAAAAGAAAACACGAATATCCAGAGCTGGCAAGGGAAGCTCTAAAATTATTGGTGCCATTCGCCACCATACTTGTGTGAACTGACATTTTCTGCAATGGTAGACATCAAAGCTAAAAAGAAAAATAGACTGCAATTAGAAAATGATTTGATTATTAACGTTTCAAAAATAACACCACGATTTGAAAAACTTTTGAAAAATAAACAAGCCCATTCTTCTCACTAAAATTGTGTTTTTATTGTAGAGTTAGAACCTTGCCTTTTTCTTTCATCCGGCGAAAGAAAAAGGAACGATTGGATCCGACGCCAGACAAAGGTCTGCGACGTGGTGGAGCGAATTGCTTGGTTGAAGTGGAAATGGGCCGGTCTCATAGCCAGAATGACGGACGACAGATAGACGATTTTCTGGTGTGGAGACCGAGAAGCCAGAGGCCTCAAGGACGTCCCCCGATAAGATGGGTCGACGACATCAGGAAGTCTACTGGAAGACAGTGGATGGGGGCGGCGCAGGATCGGGAGGAGTGGAGACGGCAGGGGGAGGCCTATGTCCAGCAGTGGACCTCAACGGGCTGAAGTGATGATGATGAATGTAGTATTTTCCAGGATCACCTATTATTTTCATAGATGTGTGTTTTTCTCCTTAATTTTATGCGATTTTAGTTACAACAATAGGGTTGTTCCCGATAGCATGAGTATCCTTGAAAACGTTATAAATATAAAGTCTATTTTTACAATTCCAACGAAATAAAACACAATGATCAAAAATGTTGTTTTCGTTTGTAAATTTATGTTTTAAAAATACGAAATTACGAGTGACTTTAAACGCCCTTTATTGGCTAATGACGTCATACCCGTCCATTATAAAAGGCGGAAAATTCATTACGAAGTGAGCGCTCATATTGATGTGACGTCACACCGCATGCGCGCCAAATGGAGGATTTTGCGAGCGATTTGAAAAAGCGCTATTTAAAACCGCGCTAGAAAATTCATATGACATCGTAAAAAAAATAAAAAAATTCCCTTGATATTGTTATTTTTCAATCAATTTTTTGAAATAAAAAATAGAAAATCAGAAAGAACCCAATTCAAGGAATTTTTAAATCAGTTTAAAACAGCTGAACTGATAAAAAAATACCATCGCCTGTTAAAGGTATCTTACATTTTCTTGCTTTTATTTAATATGCAAGAAAACAAAGGAAGTGGTATAAAGCTTTTTAGCAAAGTAAATAATTTATATCTTAGGTATTCAGTCATTACCCGTAAAAATAATTGTTGATGTATTGCAAACCTGGGCTTTAGAAAACATGAGCTTTACATTATAAGTTTTCCATAAATAAAACGTCCTAAAATAATCCGATAAAACAATTTTTATTATTCATAGATATTATTATATTCATGTACCCATTATTATTTCGGTAGACTCTTGGCAGACCTCATTTCCCAAAACTCCGCGGCCGCTTTCATCTCTTAGTCCAATCAAGTTTATTATTAACCACTATTAAATGTTAGGATCAGAAATGTAATCTTCAGAATGTCAGTAGCTAATTGAAATATTCAATATTTACAAAAGTTTATTGGGAAAAAAACCAACTCCACTAAACCGTCTCAACGGATCGTGGGACAAGAGAAGAGAGTAGTGGGACATGAGAAGGTAGTAGAAGGACATGAGAAGAGAGTAGTGGGACCGTAATGCCCGACAACGTTTTTATGTCCCCACAAATATCTGCTGACATTTATGGACAATTTTAATGGTATAAGGAATCTGACCCCTCGCCTTGAGTTTAACACGCAACTATGAAATTACACAAACCGAAATGTATACTTTAAACCGTGGTTGTATTTGAATCGTCCTATGTAAATGTTATTCGGTTAATCTGAATGGAAGCCAGATTAACTTATGGTGAGGAGTGCTTTAGCTAAAATGAGATTAGTTTCTTGTCATTTTGATATGGGCATTACTTTATAATCTGCTCGCCGACAAACCGACATATTTTTATGTAAATATTATATTATCGTCCAGTCGTTAATAATATTAACATAGGTTCGGAGATCGCTGGAAACTATAAATTTGTAAAATGACATTTATAAGTAAACGCTCCTTTCAGATTTTATTACCTACTTAGCGATACGTACGATAGCTGCATTTTTTTAGGTATTTAGTACCTAAATACAGTATAAAAAATCATGCATTTCAAATACGATGAGTGACTTAGTTATAATACCTATTTGTACTATTTATCTTGGTCTATAAGAGTACCTAGTAGTACCGTCTATGATTTAAATATACCTACCACACTCCAGATTAATATATTTTCACATTGTAAACAAAATCTTGTTTTATTTCGAAACCCTTGTCTCTACCATCAACCTGAGGAAGCTTTCTTGAAAATTGCTGTCGTAATTAGGTACTACCTACTGTGAGAAGTGCTAACTGCTTTAAACATACGGAAAAAAAATGCAAATAAATACTGTCCCATTGGCAGGTAGCTATATTAGGTTTCCATTAAAACATGTATGGAGCATTAAGCATGTTGATCAATTTCATCTATAATAGGTAGTATATTAATGATCAGAGCACAAACTGAATTCCATTATAATATAAACATAGGCACCTTAATAGCCGTATGTATTTCCGAACTTGAAAAATAAATCCAATCACCTGGAGCTCAAGCACAGATAACTATCGACGTAGTTAAAAACGTGCTAACCACGTGCTAACAATAACGATTTGTCCGATCACAATGAACATACGTTCATACCACGTTCGCCGAGCCGAGCATTGCCGAAGCAACAATGCTCGGCACGCGATATCGCGGCCAAACGTCAAATCAACGCGCATGTCGGATTGCTTATTATTTCGACTGCTTTTCTCAATATTTGGCTTGCTGAACGCCGGCTAAATGCAATACGGCACTCGAGAAAGATTGAATGAAGATATGTGCGAAGAAATATATATCTCGGGAAAGGGCTCGCGACTTGATGCGCTCGTTTTAATAATCCCGATCGATAACTTTTAACGCGTGTTCCATTGTAATCGCGAAAATGTTAAACATTTATGGTAAGAAATCGTTATCAAGTCGCTTATTACCGCGTCGATAGTGATCTGTGATCGAGCAACTGGTTTGAATATTGATTCGCTCGATGTAATGTAATATACAATCAAAAGCGATATTAATTAAAACAAGTCATAAAACGCTGGCCAACTGCTTCCAGACCAAACAGCCGATGTTAAGACTCGGCAGTGTAAATACAAAGTAAAAAGCAATGACAACAAATCACGGCGTAATATATTACGTTGGATAATGTCGTCAAAGTCATCGGAGAAGGTGGTTGGATGATCAAACAGGAGAGGATTGCGCCGACCGCGGAGGGAAATTATCGTTCATAAAATTACTTCGGTGTTCGGTGCTAGTGATCAACAAGCTACAAATAGGCATGGAAGGTGCTAGGCTTGTAATATAACATGCGAGGTAGAGCTTCCGATTACCGGCATATAATATATAATATATAAGTTGGTAGGTGCAACGTACTAATTTACAATATCATATCAGGCACCTTAAACTGGCGCTTAAGAACATAGGTACGGTGTCATGTGACCCGCTGCCGTTTCTCCAATCGTAGTCCTCGATTTTCTCCCTGGAATGTAGTACTAGAGCATTTTTTAGATTTGTGAAAGCCAAAAGCGTGTTTACATCGTCTTATTTTCTAAATACTTTATTAGATAAAAGAGATAAATATATAATAATCAAATAAGACCATAAAAACACGCTTCATACTCGTCTTCTTCTTAAGGTAGACCTCAAGGGGTCTGTATTATTCTCATTTGATGCTGCCTCTTGAAATGTCGACTTCCAACTGCCCCTCCATCTTTTTGCAGATCGTCCAGGAAGTCGGCAGCCAGGTGGGCAGAGATACATCACGGATAATGTCGCTTCATATCGATATCTTAAAAGTGTGGAAAAATCATTGCTTTATTAGTTCTGCATTCCAGGGAGAAAATTAACCTACTACGATTGTATGGAAAAACAGCCACTGCTGAGAGGCATCGCATCCTCCGGACGGGAGACTAATGCCTTTATGTGATAAAACGATCAAGTTGTGAATAATGTTCTTTCTATTGGAACCTATTTCTCATTTCAAAGTCTCAGTTCGAGTGTTGTATGTCGTTGATGGGTCCTGTTACCCCCACGATAGTGTAATGTGATGTTATGTGTAGTGTTCCACCTCCCCGAGCCGTATTCCACCTAATAGGAACCTATGTGATTTCTCATTTCACAATCCTCCGCAAGTCGCAGTCCGAGTGTTGTATGCCGTTGATGGGTCCTGTTACCCCCACGATAGTGTAATGTGATGTTATGTGTTCCAACCTGTAGTGTTCCACCTCCCCGAGCCGTATTCCACCTAATAGGAACCTATTTCTCATTTCACAATCCTCCGCAAGTCGCAGTCCGAGTGTTGTATGCCGTTGATGGGTCCTGTTACCCCCACGATAGTGTAATGTGATGTTATGTGTAGTGTTCCACCTCCCGAGCCGTATTCCACCTAAATAGGAACCTATTTCTCATTTCACAATCCTCCGCAAGTCGCAGTCCGAGTGTTGTATGCCGTTATGGGTCCTGTTACCCCCCACGATGTAATGTGATGTTATGTGTAGTGTTCCACCTCCCCCACGTATTCCACCTAATAGGAACCTATTTCTCATTTCACAATCCTCCGCAAGTCGCAGTCCGAGTGTTGTATGCCGTTGATGGGTCCTGTTACCCCCACGATAGTGTAATGTGATGTTGTGTGTAGTGTTCCACCTCCCCGAGCCGTATTCCACCTAATAGGAACCTATTTCTCATTTCACAATCCTCCGCAAGTCGCAGTCCGAGTGTTGTATGCCGTTGATGGGTCCTGTTACCCCCACGATAGTGTAATGTGATGTTGTGTGTAGTGTTCCACCTCCCCGAGCCGTATTCCACCTAATAGGAACCTATTTCTCATTTCACAATCCTCCGCAAGTCGCAGTCCGAGTGTTGTATGCCGTTGATGGGTCCTGTTACCCCCACGATAGTGTAATGTGATGTTGTGTGTAGTGTTCCACCTCCCCGAGCCGTATTCCACCTAATAGGAACCTATTTCTCATTTCACAATCCTCCGCAAGTCGCAGTCCGAGTGTTGTATGCCGTTGATGGGTCCTGTTACTCCCCACGATAGTGTAATGTGATGTTATGTGTAGTGTTCCACCTCCCCGAGCCGTATTCCACCTAATAGGAACCTATTTCTCATTTCACAATCCTCCGCAAGTCGCAGTCCGAGTGTTGTATGCCGTTGATGGGTCCTGTTACCCCCACGATAGTGTAATGTGATGTTGTGTGTAGTGTTCCACCTCCCCGAGCCGTATTCCACCTAATAGGAACCTATTTCTCATTTCACAATCCTCCGCAAGTCGTTGTCCGAGTGCCGAAACAAGCCACAAGTGTTATTGAATATTACCTACGTATTCCATTTTTAACAGAGACGTATTGAAACTTATTTTTTTAACAGAGACGTATTGAAAATTTATTTTTTTCTTAGAAAACTTTTAATGTTGACACCAAGCATACAATAAGATCCAGTCTAAAACATTGTTTGAAAAAATATATGTTAAATTAATAGCGTCCGGAAAAATGTTGATACAGATTCAAAGATAGGAAAATGTGAATATTTTAAATTAACTTATTGTATAAACCAGCCAACGACTAGGCGTTTACAGGTTATAAGCCCTGTAAACGCCTAGATATTCATATTCCCTTCCAAACTTTTCGTCTCGGTTGAGATGTCAAAGTGTAATTTAAAAAAAAAAAACTTTTTATCATAATATCTGCATAAAAAAATTCCATTCAAAATAATTTTAAACTGCTTTAAAATAGCATCCATGGTATAATTTATATTTTTTCTAAGCATCCACGCCTCCTCAAAATTTGATGTTATGCGGATTGCTTTACAAAGTCCAGGCGCAGGAGTAAACTTGTCATATTTAGATATTTCAACCTCCCTCTGCCAATCTAACTTTTAATACTTTAATAGCATAAAAAGTATCTTGCAAACATAATTTATTATATACATATCTATATAAAATATTTTCATTTATAAAACACTCTTGTAAAAACGGGATAACATAATCAGAATGGATGTTGATGATTTAATTATTTTAAATTAACTATCTAATTTAGGCAGCCAAAATGTTACCAGCCTGAAGATGCCCGTAACAGAGTAAAGGCGCCAACTTGCGAAAAAAATATAAGTTGAAGTGTTCCCGGTATTTTTATTAAACTTTTACTAATTAATTTAAAATAATAATAAGAGACTAAGTACGGCCCTGCGTGATCACGGCGAACGGCGTTTGATCCAGCGCAGCCGCCACGTCATTTTACATAATTTAATTTGAATAATTTACAGAAATAATGGCGTGTCATTAAAATGGCGGCGAGCAAATGTTTGTAGAGGCCGCTAACAGCCGGAGCAGACCAGCAACCAGCAGCAGTACCGTTACTATATTGTAACCAGATAGAATGATATGATGATAGTGTGAGATGCACACATGCGTTCTGTCCCTTCCCCTTTTTTCCCTAATTCCCCCTCTATTGAGACCCTGACCGCGGATGCACGGGTGGATGTCTGGGATGGGGGGCCTGGCGAGGCGGGATACCGGTCTCCACACGGGTGGTTGTAATTACTAATAAATAATGATCGGGGTAGAAACTAACATCCCTACCACTGTTAATTTTAGGCCGACTCTGGTTGGTTTGGGTGATGGAAACAATGACAATTATAATACATAAGCCGAGACGGAGGTAGGGGTACAATGAAAGCATTTGTTCGCGTACATAATCGTAAATTCATCCGTATTTTTATCACACTAACAATCTTAAAATCGCGGTTTAGCTTTTTGAAAAAATCGGTAGAGTTGGCTGGACTGAAAAAGACTCAATAGTCTTTAAAGCAGTCTAGGGAAAGGGTGGGGCTTTCATTGTATAAAGTAACAAGTAACACTAGGTTCGGCAGGGGACGTAAGAAATAGTGTCTGCCAGATAGGATGATAGTGTGAGATGCATACATGCATTCTGTCCCCTCCCCTCTCTTCCCTAAACCTTCCTAAATTGATCCCTTATCTTCCATGTCCCCCCTCCATTGAGACCCTGACTGACCGCGGATGCTCGGGTGGATGTCTGGGATGGGGGGCCTCGAAAAAACGATCTTAAACTCAAATTTTCTTTCAAATCTTTATTTTAAAATATTTGGCCAAATTATTGAGAATGACTTGTATAAAAATAATAAATAAGTTTTTATAAATATATACTACCTATATAATGTCAGAAATTTAACCCGTAGTCGTAGGTAGTGATTTTGTAAAATTCTTGGCATAAAAGTCTTGGCATAAAGTAGCCTACCTAATTATACATACATTTTTATCGAACCAAGAACTTACATTAAAAATACATCCTACCCTAATAATTGCTAGTAAGCCCTTAGTATTCCATAATTTGATCTCATATACTTTCCCTAATATGTATATAATTCAGCCTGTCTGCAGTCTTTATAAATATCTGCTTGTCTCCATGTATTTAAGTATATTTAAAATACATTATGTTGGCTTGTGTATAGACCTCAACTAGCGCTAAAGGCAGAGCTTTGACGCAATAATAATTGACTTATTGCTCACAATTCTTGCTCGGCTAATGTCTTCGATAATACACCTAAAAGTCTTGTTAATCATAGACACCGCTAGTGTATTAACAATATATTAGTCTCAAAATGATATGCATAGGCCGTCTATAAATACATCATGTCTGTATATACAGGATGCTTTTAAATTGAAAACTCACAAAACATTAAATCAGCTCTTGAATTAAGTAATCAAATGTTCTTTGCGTGATGAATTAATTAAACTGATTTTTATTATTTATTTATTACTTATTTCATAACATAATTTTGCTCTTTGACAACAAATATTTTATCACTATAATAATTGTTTTAATTAGCTTTTGGAAGATCAATAAAACAACGTTTAATTTTGAGTTACGAAGTGAATGTTATCATATTTCAATATGTTATATTTTTGGTTTCGTCCGAAACTAGATAAAAGCTGAAATTTTGTTTCGGCTAAAACTTTGCTCGGTAACTAAAATTAAATCACAATCATTACATTTTATTCCGCCAATTTTGAGTATTGTATTAAAGTTATTTTTCTAAATTAACAAAAATTGCGTTCACTCAGAAAAAAATCTGGTAAAAATAGGAATTGCAGTAAAATTTTCGACAAATTGTTTTTGTCGCCCGATAAATTCGCAGCGTCATAATAATATTACACAGCGTCCTAATAATATGACTCAAGCGTCCTGATAAAGGTATCGGAACGCCGGATGATTTATTCAATTTCATTAAGTAAATTTTTTAAAGTTCTTTACTAGCAATTCAACAGTCTTTTTTTAACAGGATGATAACAAAATTGTTGATAGTTATTATATTATAGTAAATCAATAATTTTTTTAAAACGTGAATATTTATTGATGTTTTATTAAAAATTCATGTTATCTTGTCGTTGATGAAAAAGTAGTTTTTTTCAGTGTTAAAAAAAAAAATATCAATAGTTTACAAGGTACTAAGTAAAAGTAGGTTCCACTTAGCCATAGGTAAAAACGCTGACAAAGTTACCTATAAATTGCATTATTTTGTGAGTAATTACAAATCATCCTGTACTAAGTTTAGTTTTTAGTACCGATCTCTAGGTAAGGTAGGTTGTGATGTAGAAGATTCTGTGTCCTCTATACTGAACCAGAATCCCCGTCATCGCTTCACCAACTAGCTCAGAGGTGGACAAGAAATCTCTATGAAATATTTTTATTTAAAAAGAATTTATCAAAACGAATCTAATGAACTAAAGCAAGAGAACACATAGTCAAACATACGGGACGCGGACCTGGGAAGAAATAAAAGAAATAGGAATTTCAATATAAACAGTTTAATTATGGATGATGCAATAATTCTACATACAAAAATCATATGAAACAAAGTATACAGTCTCACATACAATGCTGTCTAACCTAGAGATTTTGAAGTTACATTTATAAGCTACGCATTCCTGCCTTTACATTTCCACACCTCAACCAATTACATTAATAACACAATCTAGTCAATCTGAATCTACGTTTGGCCATGAAAACTACCTCAAACACTAGGTTTTTTTTTTTTTTTTTTTAAATAAATATGGCGTTGCATTAGACATATAATGCCTTTGCCAATGTCAAAGTTAAAATAATGCTTTAGTAAATGATTA
Organism: Micrasema minimum; assembly: GCA_022494985.1. Classification (NCBI taxonomy): domain Eukaryota; kingdom Metazoa; phylum Arthropoda; class Insecta; order Trichoptera; family Brachycentridae; genus Micrasema; species Micrasema minimum. The sequence goes on from JAGVSP010004405.1 coordinate 9,579, forward strand.
TTGTTTTTTAATATATATTTACAGGTTTATTTTTTGTGAATGTGTAAAAATTGAAGTAGGAGTATATAAATAGAAACATTTTTGCTTGCCAAGAGGAGATGGATGTTTGTGGGAAATGGTATGAGTAGGGCTAAGTCGTTGATAAAAGAAAGGCATTTGATCATTAATAGGGCAGACAAAGAAAATGTGGTTGAGATCCTCCTCTCCAAATTGACAGTCGCAAATGGGGGAGTCAATCACACCCCAAGTCTAGCCAAGTGAGATCGCGTACAACAATGACCTATCCTCATTCGACAAATAGTGGATGTATCTTTTTTATTAAACATGATTTTCTTAAACCAAAGGTGAGAAGGTAGATTGGATTGGATGTCTGCGAAATGTTTGCCTTTTGATAATTTAGAAATGTTCCATCTGTCGGACCAACTTTGTAATCATATCATATATTTGGTAATGTTAAGAGGTCATCAGCAGGAAATTTGGAAAATTTCGTGTGCTTCCATTTACGATGGCTTCCTTTTGCGAGAGCATCGGCTCTTTCATTACCTGTAATTCCACGATGACTCGGAATCCAAGCAAGACAAATCTGGATGTTTCTTTGATTAAGTAAGTATACTTTCTCGCGAATTTCGAAAATTAATAGAGATTGGTGTTTGTTTGAAGGGATTACCGCAAATTTTTTGGAGAGAACTTAAAGAATCTGATAAAATGAGACATTTCTTAAAATTTTTGGATATGATATGGAAAGAGTTTCTCTGATAGCTAGGCATCATCCGCTGTAAAGACAGATGAATGTTGAGGAAGTTTGTGATTTGGCACAGTGGCCTATCATCATGGCTATAGAAAGAAGCTCCTGAGAAGCCGGGATAACTCTAGTTTGGAACCATCAGTGAAGAATAATGACCAGTCATTCCATTCTGATTCAATTATAGATTTGAAAAGAGAGATAGGGTTCAGAGTTTTAGTCCCAAATCCTAATGATGGTAAAATGTTTGGAGTAGAAAATATGATGAAGGTAATGGAAACTGAAAAGGGGAAGAATTTTTATGGTGAAATATTTCTGGTAAAAATTTCGATAGTTTTTTTCATAACTTTTGGCAAGCACTGAGGAAGAGGTTTATTAGGTAAAAGGAGTTGGATAATTTGTCAGCTATTGAGAGAATTGGGTGATTTTCTATGGCTAAGCATTTAAATAATGTATCTATCAATAGGTAAATTGTCTTCGTATGTCTAATGGGGGATCCAAAGTTTCGATTTGTAGAGCATAATTGTTGGGGAAGATTTCATCGCTCCCAAATAATTCTCAAGCATTTGGTACTGAATGCTGGATAGTTTATTGTCTAAATATTTGGTAGAGGATCGAGAGTATAATTACTCCCGTAGCTCCCCATTTTTGCGTTCTAACAAAAGCATTGTAAAAAATCTTTAGTGGAGAACGGATGAGAGCCCCACCAGACTCCTGCGAGGCTCGAAGAGGAGGTGATTTTGCTCTCGCATTTTGCGCCATTACAGAATTTAGTCTGAGGCGCCCATTGACAATTTCCTATCAAAAATTAATCCCCCTAAAAAATTTTGCCTGGTTACTTTATGGGAATAGTGATTTCCATCGAAATGTTACATTATTTATTGGGATTTTGTGATTTTTTGAAAATATTACTACCTTGACTTTTTGCAGGAGCAAAAATGTAGAACAATTGTTTAGCTAGTCCAGCTATTAAGGGGAAGACAAGGCTGATATCAAAGCTTGTTGAACAGCAGTGTTTATGTCATTATGCGGAAATATAGAACAATATCAACTGCGAATACTGCATGATTTGGCATTAACCATCCCGATGTTGATTTTTCAATATCTGAATATAGATATTATATCAGCTGAGGACGTAAAGTACGAGACCTTGTGCAAGTCCTTTCCAAATCTTTCTAACAAATTTTTTGTGAGACTCCGTTTATAACTATAGTTTTCATCTTTCTTTGAGTATATTTTAAAATGACCTGAACTATTTGCAATGAAAACCAAAATTACTACTCAGTTGTCTCCCAAAATATTAATTCAATACACATTATCAAAAAAGCTCCACATATGTTTTTTTTATCAATTAAATGCTGCATGCGTGTGCATTCATTTCGTAGAAATGCGAGTCGTATGTCTGAGAGAGAATATACTAAGATTATCAGCAGTTGATTTATTTCTTTCTAGAAACCGAATTGGGAAGAAGAAATCAGAAGATTTGCTCTCCACGAACCATTCAAGTTATATTTTTTATCAGATGCTCAAAAGTTTTAACATACAATGAAGATAAAGCTATAGGTCGTAAAGAGTCTACCTTTTAGCTGATCTTTAGATAGGTTTAAGAATATGTACTAATAAGCTGAGTTTTTCACTGTACAGAGGATCTTTCCAGATTCCCAAAATAATATTGAAAATATGGAGCAATCGAAGTAAAAACTGGATTTGGGAGCCTTTGAATGGATTGAATACGGTATCATATCTAGGCCCGGGGAAGTGACCTTAACACTCTTCAGGGGGAGCCACAACTCCTCCATTCCTGAAATGGAGCATCAAACCAGGAGGTCTTCCTGACCATAAAATGCAACCATCAGAAGATTTCGAATACGAAGGAATTCACTTCAGCTCTGGGACAATGAGAGGGTGCCAATTTGTCAACAAACTCATTTGACCCACGATGAATCATCTGCCTTTCTTGAGCGTGATGCAAAGTTAAGATGATTGAATCCGCGAAATGGCTCTCCACACCTCAGATAAAGGGGTTCTGAGGAAGAAGAGTGTCTCGGCAAAAGACTTCCAACCCTTTCTTTTAGCTTGTTTCAAAGTTCTTTTTAGTATCAGGCCTGAACTCTTTTAAATTCCTAAAAAGTTGCTTTCGCTCATATCCTGTTTTATTTTGTCATTGCCAATTTCCTATTTTTAACAGCTAAACTGCATTTAGCATCCACCAAGGGCCAAGGTGACTTTTTTGAAAATTTTTGGGATTATTTTTGTGGGATAGCAGGAATCACCGCAACCATAATACTCTCAATTAAATTGGAAAAATCTGAAGTTACATCTAAAGCTATGTCACAAGGGTGCATGAAAAGAGGAATCATTTTCTAAAATATCAAAAAATATACCCCAGTCTGCTTTTTTTATAATTATATGTAGAATTTTGTGAATGTTTATGGAAAACTGTTGAGATATTAAGAGTTTAAGTGTGGATTATAATTGGAAAAGTGGTCACTCGAGTGGGGATCGTCTAATATAATTCCATATAACTGAGGTTGCTAGATCAGTTAGGAGCACATGGAAAGATCCACGGCACTTTGTTGTCTGTGTGAAGGCTAAGCTTAATCTAGTAGTAAGAGCCGTCATTTATGGATACAAATATTATTATCATACTGTGAAACTTAATAGGTATCCTACCATAAACGATCTGTGAAAGCGCTGCCCCAACTGATAGAGTGAGTCATTAAAGTCCCCTAGTATGAATAGAGAATTAGGAAGTATCTTTATTAAATTATTCCAGAAATTATAGTATCGAATTAGGTATTGTGGGGAAAAAAACAGAAATAAAACCTATATCTTTGATGGAGGGCCGCAATAATTTGAGAAGATTCGCAGTTAGGTACTTTGGATTTGGGAATATGGAAGATGGTTTTTAATAAAATAGCGCTGCTCCTCCTATTGTACCATCCTGACGGTCCGAACGAAGGCAATTGTAGCCTGGAATTGAATAATTAATTCCTGTTTTGAACCAGGTTTCTGAAATGCAGCTATATCTAGTTTTATTATCTTTTAGCATTTGACATAAATCTATTTTGTTTGAAATAGCACTGCGGCTATTCCATTGTAGTATTGAAATGTTAGAGTCTATTTTGAGTTGGTTAAAGGGTCTGAATTATTGTACGTGGTTTATTCTGGATGTGTTTTGAGAGGCAACATGATTATGTTAAGGAATTGTATTAGGGATGTTATTGGCAACGTTGTCAAACGTTTTGGGGAGTGTTTTTCAATAAAGGATGTAAAGTAAAAGATAAAATAATAGCTACAATAATTTGAGAAAAATATTCATATGATTGAGAATTAGGTCTCATTGTCACGGTCTGTCTGTAAAGCGCAACCGTTGGGAGTGTTAGGAAGTGGGTAATATGAATAATGATTTATATTTTATCCAAAGTAATTTACAGATGTAATGGAGTATTTAAAGACCATGGAAGGGATTGTTTGTAAACATTATTTTTGTAATGATGAGGATTGTGGAGAGAAGATTGGGGAGGGTGAGACAGAGAAGAATAGACAATTACCACTTCAGCATAAGATTTACCATTTGGAGAACGTGAACTCTATGCCGCATCGGTGTACGTAAAAATTATTAGTTCTGTCATATTCTATTTAATAAAAATTTTATGGCGAACGATTCCGGCATATTCTGTTTTGTAGCCCAAATGATTACCGAGTCAATTTACACATTATGAAAACTTCAGGTATTGCATGTCTCTCCCAAATGTTCGCAAGCCGCACTTAAACAACTAGGTTTCGACCTAACATACTGTCTTGGCGTGGCCAAAACGTTCAGCAGGGAGTAACAGATGATTGTCGGGTAGAAGTAATAGCTCCACCTCTAATGAAGAATAAAATGAGAACACTTTATTTTAGGGGTAGATCTGACCATGGAAGTTGAGCACCACAGTTTGAGTGGGATCCATTTAAAATTCTTTTGTTTCAGGTGAGGTAACTTTTCTTGACAAGCGGCGTGATTTATATTATTATGCCTGTGTCACGGTAGTTCGCGACATTTTTTGACTATTTCTTCATGGGGACCATTCTAAAGGAATACCTCTAGACTAGACCCCATTCGTGAGACCAAATGAAATGGAACAAAAACTTTGTATCCGTATGAAATTAATCGTGTTGATCTTCAATGAAGGCATTGGCCGCAGAAAAGTTTCGAAAATGGACTGAAACCCGTTTCTGCCAATGGATTTTATTCCCGATCGTGTGATAATGTTTTTGAATATTAATGTTATGTAATATTCGTACCGAGCTCCTATAGTATATCATAAGTGAATGAAGAGTCCGTAAAAAAACATTTTTTTTGGACAAAAACACAAAAATGACCACTGGTCTCTCTCTGTGTACTTGTTTATAAGGAGTTGCATCTGAAGCTAATTCTGTAGGTAGGGATTGTTATGGTTAATGGAGTTTAAAAACATTCGAAATTTAACGGGATGAGTCTATTTTCGGAGCCATTTAATTTTCCTAACATTGTTGGTAAGTATCGGTGAATGAGGATTTTAGAGGAATTTGAAGAAGATGTCGAGGTAGAGGGAATGTCAGGAGGTTCTTTACGTCCGTGTTTTAAATCTCTCCATATTGAGGAAAATACAGAAACTATTACCAAAAAATAATGTAAAAAAAAAAAACAAAAATATTGTTAGCAAATTTATACAGCTTAGGAAATTTATGAACACAAAATTTCAAATAAAAAAGTAATAAAGACATATAAAAAAAGAAAGATTTTGGCATGTAATATTGTGTGAGGGGCCTCCATCCTCTCCAGCAACCATGAACAACAAAAACCAACTTAAATAACAACAAAAAATCCACCTTTAAACTTTAAAAAATATCAGAGCTATATTTAAGCACACTGTCAGATACAGCTGTCAAAACTCAAAGTCTCACCTCACTAGGGTTAGGGAATTTACAATAATAATTTTAATAAATCATTTAATTTGCACAAGAGTTAAAATAGGTAAAACATCGACTAGCACACGGCATTTCGCCCAACTGTTCTAAACAACGCGTGAATGCCCCGAGGCACAATATTTGCATAACAGGTGGCGTGCTCGACGATCTCGGCAGCTGAATAAGACAGAATCCGAGCGAGATGAGAATGACTTCGATGCGGGCAAGGGCTCGCCCGCATCTGCTGTGATACTCGATGAATATAGTGCGCTTTCAAGCAGCACGTTGGGACCAAAAAATAACCGGGCAGCTTTATAAGTCGTGAAGTTTGCTAGGATCACGTGGTTCTCGCTATCAGCGACGATCCAAACCACTACGCGACCCAGCGAATTACACTCCGTGTATCAACGGATAAAATATTAAGAATAATACTAATATCAAGGGACAAAAATGAAGGGAATTTAGGAAGCCCTAATGAATGGAAGAAAAACACAGTAATTAGGCAAGTCGTGTGTGTTGCTATGCCAGGAAAGATCTGATGCTACAAGTGGTTAAAAACTTACGGTTTCCCTAGGACCGGGCTTCTCACGGATACGGCGTCTCCGGCATCCGGGATTTCCGCCGTGATTCGACAACTTGTCAACTAGCTGTGTCGGCGGCCCATTTTTGCATAGCCAACCGCCGCCGTCACAAATAAAACTGTCGAGAGGGACAGTGTTGCCACTTCAGGAAGTCGACGTGAACCTCCGGGGCAGGTACCTAGTACCTGACTCGGAATTTACAACGTTACAACATTTCCCTCAGTTGACAAAAAAAAGAATAAAAAAAAGACATTAAACGGCATTTTTTTCCTTTAACTTTGGAGCCAATGCGCGAAGTGCTATTCTAATTCACCTGAAGCATCAAACACTACCCAGACACACAACCACACCACTTGCCGTCATACCCAATACGAAAGTTAGACAACCGGGAAACATCTGAAAAGAGAAATATATTAGCAAGCATCCCATTTTAAAAAAAACTGTGAACTTAGCGTCACAACGTGACACTGCAAATTTGTGAAAAAAGAAAACTATTTTACACAAAAACAGAACACTGCCAGGATGTATTATTTTTTATGAATTTATGTTTGTTGACATTGATTTCAAGTTATCTCCCATGGCATCTGTGTCCTAAGTTCTCCATACTGAAATGTTGCTATATTAGGTTCATTTCAGTTATGGATTTCTAATTTATGAAAGGTTAGGTCCTGTGGTTATATACCAGACCCTACTTCTCACAATTCGTTGACGACTGAGCCAACTTTTCTAACTTATAATCTTAAGTTTTTTTATTTTTTTATCCAACAGAGGTTTCGGCCTTATCTTATTGGCCTAAACAGCTGCCATACACATATGATTACCCTGTAATAGGTAATTCACAAATCATCATAAATGAGAAATTTCCCTAAACAATCTACTCCTACATTGCCTAATGTCTAATTTTCAAGCTTAATCATGAAAATTAGATTTCCCAAGACTGCAAGTCTGACGTAGTGCAGCCCATATTTCGCGATACGCGCTACGTTACCACAAACTCCAGTTCTCTAAAACTCAACGTCATCTAGCTGACGTTGAATCGTTAATTTTTAAACGGAAACTTCTCATCACCCTTCGGTGTTCATCTTTCCGCTCGAAAGGATAAACCACCGCACGGGTATAACAACTCCACAATTGCAGGTACGACAACACATCGTCCCCATCTAAATAGTTCTACTCCCACATAGCACTACTACCTTGTAGCAGTCCTCCACTTCTACAATGTGTGTTCACTCCGGGAACCCACAACTTAAGCATCTATACTTCTAACTCCAAATTATACGCACCTGTGCCCCGTATCGACACTATATAAACTAGAATTGGTCAACAAGAAAAAAATATTTAAAATTTAAACAAATTTAATTTCAGTTACTAAAATCTCCCCAAATTTCCCAATATGCCATAGGTAGAATGTTCGTGAAATCATGCGTAGTTCATGACGCTCTGCAAAATCCCACAAACAAACACCGCTAAAAATTTAAATATTTACCAAAATTATTAGATATAAAATTACTTGACGAGTCAGGCGCACTCGTTGTCAAGCCATTTTAATTGCGTTGACCTAATTCAGGAAAAAAAAAACTAAACTCCTATCTACTATTACAAAAGAAACATCCATGCGATTTATATAAGAAACATCCATGCGATTACATGCAGGTGATTAACCCGTGTGCAACATAACCTCACTTTGTTTGTATATTAAACACGCATTAAAGTCCCTCTGGATTGTTGATTACTCCTACCTCAACAAACAAAAAAAAAAAACTTCTATCCTAAACAACAAACACAACATAACCTCACTATGCTTACTAACTCACAACTTCATTCACCGAATGTAACAAAAGTTAATGAACAGCTAGTGATTTTTGACCGATAAACATTGACAACTGTCAACCAAAATTAAAATAAACATTTACTCCGTTCTAGCAAGGACACAAACCCCGTTTATTGTTTCCGATTTGACATCACAGATGTCGTTTATCGGCGAACAAATTAAAATTATACTATAAAATCTACAATTAAATAACTAACCGGATACTAATTTGATGAGTTTCGAAGGCTCCACTACTCCTAGTTCTAACATTTCGTCAAACTGGGCTTCTAACTGCTTTTGCCTTACTGGTGACAGAGGGTAGTATCTCTGTTTTACCGGAGATCCAGTTGTGACGATCTTGTGCTCCACGAGTGTAGTGCGTCCAAGTCCTTTCTTCTCTCGTAGGATATCTCTTCAAACTCCTTCACAATTTGTTTTCAGCTGACGACGCTGCTGTGTTCCTCCAAGTCGTCAGGAGAGATTAAAGCTGAAACACAAAGTTTACCGTTGTTAGCACCGGACTTAACACACATATTTTTAAACAAATAGGGGAGCTATATTAAACTTCATCCAAAAGTCAACTCCCAAGGATAATAATCGGCAAAAGATTTGGATATTACAGGAATTCTAAATTGTGTGTCACATTTTCGACCTTAATGGGCAAGACAATCGACCCTACTACGGATTGCTTACTCCCATTTGCCGTTGTAATGTGAGTATTCTTCGCTGTCATCGAAAATTGAGACAGTGGAGAATTTTAAAACTAATATATTCGGAAATGCAATTAAAACGGACGCTCCTGAGTCGAGCAAACCTTCAAAATTACATTGCCGAATAGAAAAATACATATATGGCCTATGATCTAAGTTATTAGCGCATACTACCGGTGCAACGTGAGCGGTCCGATAAAAACAATCTTACAAAGTCCAAGTGGCGTTTCCAAAACCACTGGATCGGTGAAGTCATTCTTCTTATCTTCGCTGCGCCAGCGCTTTACAAGTTTTTTGAAATTGGACCTTTGGATGGTTAAACAAGCTGGGAACAAGGACAGTTTTTTTTTTAAAACTCCCCGCTTACTACACTTAAAAACATACTAACTCCTTAATATTTGGGCAACTTCTAAAAGAGTGTCCGAAATTTTTTACATTTTAAACAAGACATTCCACGCTCTACATTGGTGGATTTCAAATTAAGAATTTCTGCCTTAAGGGCATTTATGGCAGCTACATTCCCCGTACAACTACAGTTCTTCTTAACTTTACTACTAGTATAATTTGAATTTATAGTTACTTCCTTATCCGCTGATACTACTACTTCTCCTGTTCCTTATAAAACTCCACCTGCCGACTCATCCTCTGCAGGCTGCTTAGTGAGGTTACGTTCCCTGATGTTATCAGCGGAACATACTCGGAACGGCAATTTTTCTGGACGTGAGTCAACAGAAAGTCCTTAGTCCAGGGTATCGTAAGTTTTGAAGCCAGATGTTGAATATAGTCTACGAAATCTGCCATAGTTTCGTGCGCCTGCTGTCTGCGTGAAAGGAGCTCACGCAAGATCGCGTCCTCGTACGAATACTTTCCCAAACCGTTCCAGCATCGCCTCCTTCAGTGCGGTCCAGGTTTGGAACGAGTCTCTGATCGGCCAGTACCATAGCCTTGGTATACCAGAGAGAAGATCCGCAAACGATTGCAACAAAATGTCTTCAGGAATACCTCTGGTTATTCTCAAAATCTCTAAGTTTTCAATAAAATCATGTACTACCTCGGTACCATTAAAACAAATATTCAATTTTGTCAACCCTTCAAAATGAAGGCGAGGGATTTTAGCTACGGTTTTCCCCCTTCGGGAAATCAACGGCATCTTGTCTAATAAAAGGTGGTCCGAGATATGCGGTTGATACAGATGGAAGAGTGGGCAGCGTAAAGTCAACGGAAGTGCCTTGGAGGCCTTCTCCGATACCATAACCGTGACTGGCTCCCATACTATTCCATCCACTTCCCCCGACTTCTCAACTGAATTTAACTCCATTATAATTTCAAACAACAAGCCAACAGGAAAAAGTATGAATTTAAATTAAAATTGTATCAGCTTCCAAGAGGACAATAATCAAAAAAAAATAAAAAATCAAAACGTTACAACCTGATGCAATTTGTGCGAACGCAATGTCGCTTCGATCACGGCCCTGCAGCACGCGATTCTCGAATCTTCGTTCGCCAACTGCAGAACGCCGCGAGTCTTGAATCTTCACTGTCGCACTGCAAAATGCTGCGATCTGTATTAGAAGCGCACCGGATTGTATCTGAAATGATTTACAAAAGTTTTAGACTCCCATCAGCCATTATAATAATTCCCCATTTATAAAAGTTTTCAGCTAAAAAAAAAAATTTTTTTAAAGAAATTTATGTATATCGTTAATCTCAATTTCGATCAAAACAATATGCAGTAGTGTACGTTCACACTAAATTACGAAAAACAAATTATTAGAATGAATCGACACACTTCACTCTAACTTGCAACAACACTCAAAGAAAAATTATTCGTAAAATAACATTATTTCGCAAGAGAAATAATTCAACGTTCCACCAAATCTATAATTTCAATATAAACTGTGTGAAATAATTGAGTAATTGCACAAGTGGTTAACTTAGATAAGTTTCCATGCTTTATCAATTAATCACGAATATTAGAAAAAGATTGTAAAAAGTTAACACTTAAGACATCTGTCTTCCACGAAAGCCCAAGCTACAATAATCTTCTAAAAAAATTTAACACCCAAAGGTACACTCAGCTTGTATCAAAGTGAAGCTTACAACATTTGTAGCTAGCACAAAAATTACCCACATATTTCTACAAAAAAAATACCCACGAACAATTTCTGATAAAGAAAGTTATTCACTGGTAAATGCACAAAAATAAAAATGGAACGATATCACCTGACCCTCGCAGATTTTCGAGAGAAAAAAAATGTCCTTCCTCCATGAAATTCTCCGCGTGCCTCTGGTTGCGCTGTCGCGCCGTCGGCTCCTCCTTCCAGCTTCCTTGTAGAGTGCAGCAGACTGGACCATTTCGTAGATTGGCCAGGGTAAAGGGAATAGGTGATGTCGAATGCAAAAGATGGATACCACACGACTTAGAAAGATACCGGCGATGTATAGAGAAAACATTTTTTCCCATTTTTTTCCGTTAATGCTCCCAATTTCTCCCCATTCCACGCTCCCGACATTTGTCCCGTGTTCAATTACAAGAATATAATAATAGGGCGCCATCATAGAGAATTCTGTATGAGGGTTGCTTGGCTCCACGATTTTGGGCGTCATTTGTGATGAAGAAGATTCTGTCCTCTATACTGAACCAGAATCCCCGTCATCGCTTCAACCAACTAGCTCAGAGGTGGACAAGAAATCTCTATGAAATATTTTATTTTAAAAGAATTTATCAAAACGAATCTAATGAACTAAAGCAAGAGAACACATAGTCAAACATACGGGACGCGGACCTGGGAAGAAATAAAAGAAATAGGAATTTCAATATAACAGTTTAATTATGGATGATGCAATAATTTCTACATACAAAAATCATATGAAACAAAGTATACAGTCCTCACATACAAGCTGTCTAACCTAGAGATTTTGAAGTTAAATTTATAAGCTACGCATTCCTGCCTTTACATTTTCCCACACCTCAACCAATTACATTAATAACACAATCTAGTCAATCTGAATCTACGTTTGCCATGAAAAACTACCTCACTAGGTTGAGGGGAAATTTACAATAATAATTTTAATAAATCATTTAATTTGCACAAGAGTTAAAAATTAGGTAAAACATCGACTAGCACACGGCAATTTCGCCCAACTGGTCTAAAACACGCGTGAATGCCCCGAGGCAAATTTGCATACAGGTTGGCGTGCTCGACGATCTCGGCAGCTGAAGACAGAATCCGTGGAGATGAAGAATGGACTTCGATGCGGGCAAGGGCGCCCGCATCTGCTGTGATGACTCGATGAATATAGTGCGCTTTCAAGCAGCACGTGGGTACAAAAAAATAACCGGGCAGCTTTATAAGTCGTGAAGTTTGCTAGGATCACGTGGTTCTCGCTATCAGCGACGATCCAAACCATAACGCGTCCAGCGATTTACACTCCGTATCAACGGATAAAATATTAAGAATAATACTAATATTCAAGGGACAAAAATGAAGGGAATTTAGGAAGCCCCTAATGAATGGAAGAAAAAACACAGTAATTAGGCAAGTCGTGGGTGTTATGCTAGGAAAGTCTGATGCAGCAAGTTGTTAAAACTTACGGTTCCCTTGGACCGGGCTTCTCACGGATACGGCGTCTCCGGCATCCGGATTCCGCCGTGATTCGACAACTTGTCAACTAGCTGGTGTCGGCGGCCATCTTGCATAGCCAACCGCCCGCCGTCACAAATAAAACTGTCGAGAGCGACAGTGTTGCCACTTTAGGAAGTCGACGCGAACCTCCGGGGGCAGGTACCTAGTACCTGACTCGGAATTTCACAACGTTTACAAGGTACCTAGTTATTTTCTAGTAAACAGACAGCGCCAGCCAGCGCAGCGTAGCAACTTCACTGTCTCTACATACCTAGCAAGACCTGATTTGTACTCGCTAAGGAGAGGTAATTTACTTATAAATTAAATAAATATCTTGGTAGATGCTTACTCATGTAAAAAAAATCTCTAGAAAATATTTTTTCATGGACAAAAAATAATCTATTATACGCATTTGAATCATTAGTGTTTGTTTGTTGAAAAATAATACAAATGGAATTCTACTACTCAGACGCCATAGAGGTCTCACGAAAACGGCGCTTCGTAAGTTTTCCTATTATTACGGAATCTACCATTGTATCAAGTTAGCTAGACAAAGTTATGAATATTTTGATGGAAGATTAGTTGACAGTAAATTTTCAATGAGAAAATTTCACGAGAATAGAAGATAAAGCTAACTAACTAACTAACTAACCATCACGCCAATTCCCCCCTAGGGGTAGGCAGAGAGGAAAGAACGCCATACCACTCTGTCCTGACATACTTCCTTTGGCTTCCTCTACATTCATACATCTTCTCGTGCACATTCGCTGATTACTCCGACTTTTCACATGTCCACTTTCAAGTACTTGTCCGTACTTGGTCATACCATGTCTTTTTTCGGCCTTCCTCAGTTCTCTTAAACGTTCTTTCATCACTCATTCGCTCCACAATGACCAAACCATCGTAAAAGCCCTTTCTTAATTTTGTCGATAATGCTTATCTCAGCCCTCTGCTCTAACTTCGACATTTGTACACCTATTATACATAGTCTTACCACACATTCACCTGAGAGATTGCATTTCAACAGCATTTAGTCTACTGTCATCCTTCTTTTTCCAACACCATGCTTCACTACCATACATGAGGGGTAAAGCTATTATTCCATTTGTAACCGCAGCCTAGATCCTCTATATTCCTGACTTGACTAACATTAAGAGAAGCCGAGAGAGCCGAGATATCTTGAGAGGCGCTGGGAACTGGGAACTGGGAACTGGGGAACTGGGAACCATTACCCACTCCGCCTGTAATCTGCAGCCCGCCCACGGGATCCGTGATCTCTCGTCTCCACCCACTCTCCTATTAGGAGCCGATCTGTTTAGCCAGCCCAGTATTTACATCTTTACTCTGCTGTGGAAAGTGTAATCTGTATGCCAATTACAATTAACATCACATCCATCGGCTCGCTCACGAAACTTTACACTAGCTTGTTTATCTCGTCAATTATTTACTGGCACATTAATAATTTCTACTATGTTTATCATTGCATACTTAATTAGTGTTTTAACCTTTTAAATGTATATACAAAAACATGTTTACTCACTTGATTATTCCCAACAAAGAACTCTTGAAATAAGTAATCGGTAATCCAACTTATGATATATCTCTGAATGCCTTTGAACTTAATCAAATTGAAAATCATCAGGAGCTCAATCACAGATAACTATCGACGTAGTTAAAAACGTGCTAACCACGTGCTAACGCTAACGATTTGACCGATCACAATGAGCATACGTTCCATACCACGTTCGCCGAGCCGAGCATTGCCGATCAGAGCCGAGCACGCGATATCGCGGCCGAACGTCAAACGTCCCAAATTAAACGCAATTGTCGGATTGTTTATTATGTCAACTGCTTTTTTCTCAATATTTGGCTTCCGAAGACCGGCTAAATGCAATACGGCACTCGAGAAAGATTGAATGAAGATATGTGCGAATAAGATACATCTCGGGAAATGGCTCGCGACTAGAAGCGCTCGTTTAATAATCCGATCGATAACTTTTAAACGCGTGTTCCATTGTGATCGCGAAAACGTTAAGCATCCATGGGTAAGAAATCGTTATCACGTCGCTTATTACCGAGTCGATAGTGATCTGTGATCGAGCAACTGAACTAAACACCTTTACAATGTTATTATTTAATTATTAATAAGAAATTTTGTTATTGCCAATAATTACCATTAACAAATACCTATGTAACTTTTTAAAGTAATTTTATTGCATCGCTTGGCTAAGAAATGTCATAATTGAATTTCCAATTTTTAATTTTGAAAGTACGTGTTGATAACACTTAATGAAAAGTAAAATTAATTTGATTATCCAATTCCCAATTCTAATTCGTGCAGGTGCCAGGGCGAGTAATCAATTAAATTATGAAAACGAATTAAACAAAATTAGATCTATCTATTGTAAAATTAATAACGATAGCCGAGTCTACTTGATTTTAATGTGATTGTGAAGAGTAAGATATTATGGATTGTGCTGTTTCTGAGTTAGAAACGCCCTCTTATTTTTTACGCACGGGCCATAGCTTATTGACGTGGTTTTAAGTAATTACCTAATTACAACATCTATTATTCAGATCTTACAAAAGACGTTTTAGAATTAAATTTTATAACAGTACCCTACCTTATGAAAAAAATTTCACCTTGTCCTGGAATTACTGCATCAATGGAAAGGAGTTTTAAATGTAAAGAGATCATAATTTGTAGAAAAGCAAATTCATGATGTAAACAATAATACAATAAGATTAATCCTTCACTTAGGCTGTAGTCCCTTAAACTAATATGGTTATATATGTATTAAAATAACATATGATGTTGGAAGAATTTGTACTAATACAATAGTAAAACCCACCAATAATTCAGTTTCAGCCCGAAACTGACGCGACAACCCTTTTTTACGTAATAGGCCGAAACCAAAACCACCTATCGTTGGTCACGTATTTACTGTATATAATTATTTTGACGAGAGTCGAGAGGATAGATAACACTAAAGCCTATCTTTAATGGCGCAGTATTTACTACACAGTTTTTCTGTGCAGTCTGAAAACGGTCGCCGTATAAAGCTAAAACATGCATGAAAAAACTGTGTGCCTAGTGTCATATTTACGTGACGATGACAGTCAATGTTTTTTATATGTAGAACGTTTTAGTAGACCATTGGTATTATATTGTATGCTTTTAAAAATACGTAAAAAAATCAATAACATATTTTACATTATTATCTACATATACAATTTGCAATAAACATAACAATACGCGTTTCCAAAAATACACATATCTAGGCGTGTCCTTTTGACAGAAGTTTGACAGACTGCATAGTTTTTCTGAACAAGAAACTGAGTAGTTTTCTGAACACGAAACTGTCGTCCATAAAAGTGGCTATTAGAAATAGCAACCCTCTACTTTTAATAACATCATCCTTGTACAACAAAATAGAACCGAAAAATCTTGTTATATAAAAGGGGGATAATTATTCAATAATTATTCAGTCTGTTAACTTTGAAGGCAAGGTTGTAATAATTATCGGAACCCATAGAATAATATTCTATATCAAGTAAAAGTAGGAAAAGAACTGGATTATTTTTAATAACAATAATATGTGCATGAACATCCCACAGGTAATGCTTATTAATTTCTCATAAATTGGGCCAAAATATATTTTATTTAAAAATTAAATTTTAAAACCCTGAAATAAAGGTTTTTTGGGCAACGATTTTTAAATTTACAAAAATTTTTCCCCGAATTTTTAAAAATTTTAAAAGGTTGCATCAAAGAAAATTCGTAGGGGGTTTGTTATGGTTAATGGAGTTAAAAAAATCAAATTTAAAAGGGGAATCTATTTTCGGGCTTTTAAATTTTTCCTAACTTTTTTGGGAAATCGGTAAAGGGGATTTTAGAGAATTTGAAAAGATGTCGGGGTAGGGGGAATGTCGGGAGGTTCTTTCGCGTGTTTAATCTCTCCATATTGGGAAAATACAAAACTTTTCCAAAAAATTAGTAAAAAAAAAAAAAAAAAATATTGTTAAAATTTTAACAGCTTGGAAATTTAGAACACAAAATTTCAAATAAAAAGAAATAAAGACAAAAAAAAAAAAATTTTTTGGTTTATCGGTGGGGGCCTCCCCCCAAAACCCTAAACACAAAAACCAATTTAAAAAAAAAAAAAAACCACTTTAAACTTTAAAAATTCAAGCATATTTAAAGCACACGCAAACAGCGCAAAACTAAAACTCACCTCACGGGTTAGGGAATTTACAATAAAATTTTAAAAATCATTTAATTTGCACGATTAAAATAGTAAAACATCGACAGCACAGGGGCATTTTCCCCCAAACTGTTCTAAACACGCGTGAATCCCCCGGGGCAAAATTTTCAACAGTGGGGGCTCGACGATCTCGGCCGCTAAAAGACAAAATCCGGGAGAGAATGACTTCGATGCGGGCAAGGGCCCCGCATCTCGTATACCATAAATATAGTCGCTTTCAAGCAGCACTTGGGCCAAAAAAAACCGGGCACTTTATAAGTCGTAAATTTTTGCAGGATCAGGGGTTCTCGCTATCACACGACCCAAAACCAACGCCCCAGCAAATTACACCCGTATCAACATAAAAAATTAAAATAATACAAATTAAAGGGGACAAAAAAAAGGGGAATTTTAGAACCCCCCAAGAATGGAAGAAAAACACTAATTAGGCAATCGGGTTAACCAGGAAAGACTGACCCACAATTTTAAAAACTTACGGTTCCCGGGACCGGGCTTCTCACGGTAAACGGCGTCTCCGACCCGGGGTTTTCCGCCGTGATTCACAACTTGTCAACTAGCGGTTCCGGCGGGCCCATTTTTCATAGCCAAACCGCCCCCGTACAAATAAAACTTCGAGAGCGCCCTGTTGCCATTTTTTGGAAGTCGACGCAACCTCCGGGGCAGGTCCCATCCTACCGAATTCGAAACGTTTACAACATTCCCTCATTGAAAAAAAAATTTTTTAAAAAAAAAAAAGACTAAAGGGTTTTTTTTTCCTTAAACTTGGGCCAATCGCAAATCTATTCAATTCCCCAACATCAAACACTACCCAAAACACAACCACACCACTTGCCGTCAACCCAATACAAAGTTAAAAACCCGGGGAAACATCTGAAAAAAAAAAATTAGCAAGCACCCTTTTTTTAAAACTGTGAACTTAGCGTCACAACGTGACACTGCAATTGTGAAGAAAAGAAAACTATTTTACAAAAAACTAGAACACTGCCAGGGATGATATTTTTTATGATTTATGTTTGTTGACATTAATTTCAAGTTATATCCAAGGCATCTGTGTCTTAAGTTCTCCCTACTGAAATGTATGCTATATTAAGGTCATATCAGTTATGGATATTGCTAATTAAAGAAAGTTAGGTCCTGTGGTTATATTACCAGACCCTACTTCACACAAATTCGTTGACGACTGAGCCAACTTTTCTAACTTACATCTAAGTTTTTTATTTTTTTATACCACAGAGGTTTCGGCCTTTATATTGTCCAAAACATCTGCCATAGCACATATGATAAACCCTTTAATAGTAATTCACAATACATAATAGAGAAATTTCCCAAACAACTACTCCCTACATTGCCTAATGTCTAATGTACAAGCTTGAATCCATGAATAATTAGATTTTCCACCTCACCGACTGCCCAAACGTATGACTACGTTAGGCCCACTGCACCCCTCCTATCTTCGCACACACGACTAACGCCGCCTACCCGCCCGCCCCGTTCAACCAACAATCACACTCCCACGTTTACTAAAACTTCTACGTTCATCTATCTGACGTTAAATTGTTTGTATTTTTACTCACTGAAACTATCTCATCACCCATGCCGATGTTCATCACTCACTCATCGCCTCGAAAAGGATAAACCAGCCGCACGGGCTATAACTCAACTCCACCTCCACAAATGCAAGGATACGACTAACTCCATCGTTCCCATCTAAAAGGTTCTACTGCTCATAGCACTTACTACCATGTAACAGTCCGCTCGCTCATCTATAATGTACACTCAGGCATGTTGCAACCCACCAGCTCTCATCTATACTCCTATCACCGAAAAAAAAAAAGTATACGGCAGCCTGTGACCCGTATCACACGGGAAACCCAACCCTATAAAGCCATCGAATCTTCTATATCTCCATACTATCTAGTACTCATTAACGTGTGCCTCCTCGTCCATCTTTCCCACAAATCCCATAGCTATCATGTTTCGTGAAGTCATGCGTCGCCCGTGACGCTCTGCAAGAAACATATATTTAAAATCACTATCTACCGCTTAAATTTATCAAATCTCAAGGGCCGATTTATCCCCCCCCAGATATACGAACCTCTAGGTTAGTGCTCCGACGTTGAAATTCATGCGTAGTTCCACTGCGCTCTGCCATATAAAATCCCACAAACAAACACCGTAGATTCTCCTCTTTTAAAGTTTCACCATATTTATTGCGGTATAAAATCTTCTAGACGAGTAAGGCGCTCCTCGTTAAGGAACCCAAGCCACTTTTTATTGGCGGGGTCTGATCCTAAGTCAATCGAAGTGATAACTGCTAATGCTCCCGTATCTACATATTACAAAAGATAACATCATGCGGATTATGATAAGTAACATCATGCGATTACATCCGCAGGCTGATTACCACCGGTGCAATCAACCTTACTTTGCGTCATTTAACTCTCTGTAAGAGTAACTACTACGCATAATCACTATGTCTCATCCTCTCATCAACTCATGGTTTGCCCTTGATTACTCTCGTCATCCGAAACATAAAAACTTCTATTTCTAAACCTCCACGCATGACATAAAACTACTCCCACATGAACTTACTAACTAACAACCTTACAACAATCAAACATTACGTCCTAATTGGTCTTCAAACTGCTTTTGCCATACTGGTGAAAGCCCTCGAATCTCTGTTTTATCGTAGAAACCACTTTGACAAACTTGTGCAACTAAAGTTAAATGCGTACAAGTCCTCCTCTTCTCGCTAGGATATCACTTCAACTCGTTACACAATTTGTCTTCAGCTGACACGGCTGCTGATCTTAGATCGTCAGAGTTATCGGGCTGAAACACAAGTTTTACCGTTTATAGCCCGGACTTAACACACTTATTTTTAAAATAACTACCGGATCAATATTAAACTTCACCAAAGTCACCTCAAGGACAATATCGGGAAAAATAAGTCTGACATGAATTACCAGTTCTCTAATTGGCTGTCTAACTGCTTTTGCCTTTAATGGTGACAGACAACGAGTCTCCTACGGCTTGCTACTCGCATGAATCCAGCTGTAATGAGAGTATTCTTGGCTGTCCGATCGAAAATTGTGACAGTGGCGAATTACACTACGTATTCGAAAAGCAAGAAACGACCGCTTCTAGTCGAGCAAACCTCTCAAAATAAGCTTGCCGAAAGACATTTACATATCAGAGGCCTATGACGCTGACGTTTATTTAGCGCATTCTACCTCCAAGCTCCGTGAGCGGATGAGATTACAAGCTTACAAAGACCAAGTGGCGTTTTCCAACCAACTGGATCGGTGAAGTCATTCGTCTTAACTTCGCTACAATAGCCTTTACTAGTTTTTCTGAAATGGAGCTATTGGATGGTTTATCAAGCAGGGAACACATACTAACTTAGTAATATTTGGGCTACTAACTATAAATAGAGTGTACTAACCCCTAAATATTTGGGCATTTTAAACAAAGACATTCACCGCTCTATACATGTTAAATCAAGACAATTCCACGCTCTATGCCTTAAGTGAACTCAAATTAGAAAATATGCAAAAAATGCGGCATTTATGGCAGCTACTTTTCCCCGTCTACAACTACTGTTCTCCTTAACTTTACTTACTTTGTAGTATAATTTGACTTTATTAGTAACTTCCTTATCCGCTGATACCTGCCGACTCATCCTCTGCAGGCTGCTTAGTGAGGTTACGTTCCCTGATGTTATCAGCGGGAACATACTCGGAACGGCAATTTTTCTGGACGTGAGTCAACAGAAAGTCCTTAGTCCAGGGTATCGTAAGTTTTGAAGCCAGATGTTGAATATAGTCTACGAAATCTGCCATAGTTTCGTGCGCCTGCTGTCTGCGTGAAAGGAGCTCACGCAAGATCGCGTCCTCGTACGAATACTTTCCCAAACCGTTCCAGCATCGCCTCCTTCAGTGCGGTCCAGGTTTGGAACGAGTCTCTGATCGGCCAGTACCATAGCCTTGGTATACCAGAGAGAAGATCCGCAAACGATTGCAACAAAATGTCTTCAGGAATACCTCTGGTTATTCTCAAAATCTCTAAGTTTTCAATAAAATCATGTACTACCTCGGTACCATTAAAACAAATATTCAATTTTTGTCAACCCTTCAAAATGAAGGCGAGGGATTTTAGCTACTGGTTTCCCCTTCGGGAAATCAACGGCATCTTGTCTAATAAAAGGTGGTCCGAGATATGCGGTTGATACAGATGGAAGAGTGGGCAGCGTAAAGTCAACGGAAGTGCCTTGGAGGCCTTCTCCGATACCATAACCGTGACTGGCTCCCATACTATTCCCATCCACTTCCCCCGACTTCTCAACTGAATTTAACTCCATTATAATTTCAAACAAAGCCAACAGGAAAAAGTATGAATTTAAATTAAAATTGTATCAGCTTCCAAGAGGACAATAATCAAAAAAAATAAAAAATCAAAACGGTACAACCTGATGCAATTTGTGCGAACGCAATGTCGCTTCGATCACGGCCCTGCAGCACGCGATTCTCGAATCTTCGTTCGCCAACTGCAGAACGCCGCGAGTCTTGAATCTTCACTGTCGCACTGCAAAATGCTGCGATCTGTATTAGAAGCGCACCGGATTGTATCTGAAATGATTTACAAAAGTTTTAGACTCCCATCAGCCATTATAATAATTCCCCATTTATAAAAGTTTTCAGCTAAAAAAAATTTTTTAAAGAATTTATGTATATCGTTAATCTCAATTTCGATCAAAACAATATGCAGTAGTGTACGTTCACACTAAATTACGAAAAACAAATTATTAGAATGAATCGACACACTTCACTCTAACTTGCAACAACACTCAAAGAAAAATTATTCGTAAAATAACATTATTTCGCAAGAGAAATAATTCAACGTTCCACCAAATCTATAATTTCAATATAAACTGTGTGAAATAATTGAGTAATTGCACAAGTGGTTAACTTAGATAAGTTTCCATGCTTTATCAATTAATCACGAATATTAGAAAAAGATTGTAAAAAGTTAACACTTAAGACATCTGTCTTCCACGAAAGCCCAAGCTACAATAATCTTCTAAAAAAATTAAACACCCAAAGGTACACTCAGCTTGTATCAAAGTGAAGCTTACAACATTTGTAGCTAGCACAAAAATTACCCACATATTTCTACAAAAAAAAATACCCACGAACAATTTCTGATAAAGAAAGTTATTCACTGGTAAATGCACAAAAATAAAAATGGAACGATATCACCTGACCCTCGCAGATTTTCGAGAGAAAAAAAAATGTCCTTCCTCCATGAAATTCTCCGCGTGCCTCTGGTTGCGCTGTCGCGCCGTCGGCTCCTCCTTCCAGCTTCCTTGTAGAGTGCAGCAGACTGGACCATTTCGTAGATTGGCCAGGGTAAGGGAATAGGTGATGTCGAATGCAAAAGATGGATACCACACGACTTAGAAAGATACCGGCGATGTATAGAGAAAACATTTTCCCCATTTTTTTCCGTTAATGCTCCCAATTTCTCCCCATTCCACGCTCCCGACATTTGTCCCGTGTTCAATTACAAGAATATATAATAGGGCGCCATCATAGAGAATTCTGTATGAGGGTTGCTTGGCTCCACGATTTTGGGCGTCATTTGTGATGAAGAAGATTCTGGTCCTCTATACTGAACCAGAATCCCCGTCATCGCTTCACCAACTAGCTCAGAGGTGGACAAGAAATCTCTATGAATATATTTTATTTAAAAGAATTTATCAAAACGAATCTAATGAACTAAAGCAAGAGAACACATAGTCAAACATACGGGACGCGGACCTGGGAAGAAATAAAAGAAATAGGAATTTCAATATAACAGTTTAATTATGGATGATGCAATAATTCTACATACAAAAATCATATGAAACAAAAGTATACAGTCTCACATACAAGCTGTCTAACCTAGAGATTTTGAAGTTAAATTTATATAAGCTACGCATTCCTGCCTTTACATTTTCCACACCTCAACCAATTACATTAATAACACAATCTAGTCAATCTGAATCTACGTTTGGCCATGAAAACTACCTCACTAGGTTGAGGGGAATTTACAATAATAATTTTAATAAATCATTTAATTTGCACAAGAGTTAAAATTAGGTAAAACATCGACTAGCACACGGCAATTTCGCCCAACTGGTCTAAACACGCGGTGAATGCCCCGAGGCAAATTTGCATACAGGTGGCGTGCTCGACGATCTCGGCAGCTGAAGACAGAAATCGTGGAGATGAAAGAATGGACTTCGATGCGGGCAAGGGCGCCCGCATCTGCTGTGATGACTCGATGAATATAGTGCGCTTTCAAGCAGCACGTGGGTACCAAAAAATAACCGGGCAGCTTTATAAGTCGTGAAGTTTGCTAGGATCACGTGGTTCTCGCTATCAGCGACGATCCAAACCATACGCGTCCAGCGATTTACACTCCGTATCAACGGATAAAATATTAAGAATAATACTAATATTCAAGGGACAAAAATGAAGGGAATTTAGGAAGCCCTAATGAATGGAAGAAAAAACACAGTAATTAGGCAAGTCGTGGGTGTTATGCTAGGAAAGTCTGATGCAGCAAGTTGTTAAAAACTTACGGTTCCCTTGGACCGGGCTTCTCACGGATACGGCGTCTCCGGCATCCGGGATTCCGCCGTGATTCGACAACTTGTCAACTAGCTGGTGTCGGCGGCCATCTTGCATAGCCAACCGCCCGCCGTCACAAATAAAACTGTCGAGAGCGACAGTGTTGCCACTTTAGGAAGTCGACGCGAACCTCCGGGGCAGGTACCTAGTACCTGACTCGGAATTCACAACGTTACAAGGTACCTAGTTATTTTCTAGTAAACAGACAGCGCCAGCCAGCGTAGCAACTTCACTGTCTCTACATACCTAGCAAGACCTGATTTTGTACTCGCTAAGGAGAGGTATTTACTTATAAATTAATAAATATCTTGGTAGATGCTTACTCATGTAAAAAAAATCTCTAGAAAATATTTTTCATGGACAAAAATAATCTATTATACGCATTTGAATCATTAGTGTTGTTTGTTGAAAAATAATACAAATGGAATTCTACTACTCAGCGCCATAGAGGTCTCACGAAAACGGCGCTTCGTAAGTTTTCCTATTATTACGGAATCTACCATTGTATCAAGTTAGCTAGACAAAGTTATGAATATTTTGATGGAAGATTAGTTGACAGTAAAATTTTCAATGAGAAAATTTCACGAGGAATAGAAGATAAAGCTAACTAACTAACTAACTAACCATCACGCCATTTCCCCCTAGGGGTAGGCAGAGAGGAAAGAACGCCATACCACTCTGTCCTGACATACTTCCTTTGCTTCCTCTACATTCATACATCTTCTCGTGCACATTCGCTGATTACTCCGACTTTTCACATGTCCACTTTCAAGTACTTGTCGTACTTGGTCATACCATGTCTTTTTCGGCCTTCCTCAGTTCTCTTAACCGTTCTTTCATCACTCATTCGCTCCACATGACCAAACCATCGTAAAAGCCCTTTCTTAATTTTGTCGATAATGCTTATCTCAGCCTCTGCTCTAACTTCGACATTTGTACACCTATTATACATAGTCTTACCACACATTCACCTGAGAGATTGCATTTCAACAGCATTTAGTCTACTGTCATCCTTCTTTTTCCAACACCATGCTTCACTACCATACATGAGGGTAAAGCTGTATTATTCCATTTGTAACCGCAGCCTAGATCCTCTATATTCCTGACTTGACTAACATTAAGAGAAGCCGAGAGCCGAGATATCTTGAGAGGCGCTGGGAACTGGGAACTGGGAACTGGGAACTGGGAACCATTACCCACTCCGCCTGTAATCTGCAGCCCGCCACGGGATCCGTGATCTCTCGTCTCCACCCACTCTCCTATTAGGAGCCGATCTGTTTAGCCAGGCCAGTATTTACATCTTTACTCTGCTGTGGAAAGTGTAATCTGTATGCCAATTACCAATTAACATCACATCCATCGGCTCGAACTTTACACTAGCTTGTTTATCTCGTCAATTATTTACTGGCACATTAATAATTCTACTATGTTTATCATTGCATACTTAATTAGTGTTTTACCTTTTAAATGTATATACAAAAAACATGTTTACTCACTTGATTATTCCCAACAAAGAAACTCTGAAAAATAAGTAATCGGTAATCCAACTTATGATATATCTCTGAATGCCCTTTGAACTTAATCAAATTGAAAATCATCAGGAGCTCAATCACAGATAACTATCGACGTAGTTAAAAACGTGCTAACCACGTGCTAACGCTAACGATTTGACCGATCACAATGAGCATACGTTCCATACCACGTTCGCCGAGCCGAGCATTGCCGATCAGAGCCGAGCACGCGATATCGCGGCCGAACGTCAAACGTCAAATAAACGCAATTGTCGGATTGTTTATTATGTCAACTGCTTTTCTCAATATTTGGCTTTCCGAAGACCGGCTAAATGCAATACGGCACTCGAGAAAGATTGAATGAAGATATGTGCGAATAAGATACATCTCGGGAAATGGCTCGCGACTAGAAGCGCTCGTTTAATAATCCCGATCGATAACTTTTAACGCGTGTTCCATTGTGATCGCGAAAACGTTAAGCATCCATGGGTAAGAAATCGTTATCACGTCGCTTATTACCGAGTCGATAGTGATCTGTGATCGAGCAACTGAACTAAACACCTTTACAATGTTATTATTTAATTATTAATAAGAAATTTTTGTTATTGCCAATAATTACCATTAACAAATACCTATGTAACTTTTTAAAGTAATTTTATTGCATCGCTTGGCTAAGAAAGGTCATAATTGAATTCAATTTTTAATTTTGAATGTACGTGTTGATACTTAATGAAAAGTAAAATTAATTTGATTATCCAATTCCCAATTCTAATTCGTGCAGGTGCCAGGCGAGTAATCAATTAAATTATGAAACGAATTAAACAAAATAGATCTATCTTTTGAAATTAATAACGATAGCCGAGTCTACTTGATTTAATGTGATTGTGATAGTAAGATTATGGATTGTGCTGTTTCTGAGTTAGAAACGCCTCTAATTTTACCACGGGCCATAGCTATTGACGTGGTTTTAAGTAATACATAATTACAACATCTATTAATTCAGATCTTACAAAGACTTTTTAGAATTAAATTTATAAACAGTACCCTTCCATTATGAAAATTTCACCTTGTCCTGGAATTACTGCATCAATGGAAAGGAGTTTTAATGTAAAGAGATCATAATTTGTAGAAGAATGCAAATTCATGATGTAAACAATAATACAATAAATTATCCTTCTCTTTGGCTGTCTAACTAATATGGTAGATATGTTTTTAAAATAACATAGATGTGAAGATTTTGTACTATACAATAGTAACCCACCATAATTCAGTTTTCAGCCGAAACTGACCGAAACCCTTTTTTACGTATAGGCCGAAACCAAAACAACCTATCGTTGGTCACTATTTTACTGTATATATTTATTTTTTGACACACTAAAGCTATCTTTATATGGCGCAGTTTACTACACAGTTTTTCTGTGCAGTCTGAAAACGGTCCCGTATAAAGCTAAAACTGCATGAAAAACTGTGTGCTAGTGTCAGATTTAAGCTGACATGACAGTCAATGTTTTTTATGTAAACGTTTAAGTAGACATTGGTTTATTGTATGCTTTTAAATACGTAAAAAAATCAATAACATATTTACATTATTAGCTAAATATACAATTTGCAACGATAACATACAATCGCGTTTCAAAAATACACATATTTAGCGTGTCTTTTGACAGAGAAGTTTGACAGACTGCATAGTTTTTCTGAACAAGAAACTGTGTAGTTTTCTGAACAAGAAACTGTCTCATATAAAGTGGGCTTTAGAATAAGCAAACCTACTTTTATAACATCATCCTTGTCACCAATATGAACGAAAAACTTGTTATAAAAAGGGGGATTTATTCAATAATTTTATTCAGCTGTTAACTTTGTAGCAAGGTTGTAATAATTATAGGAACCCATAGATAATATTCTATATCTAGTAAAAGTAGGAAAAGAACTTTTATTTTTAATAGCAGTTAACTATGTGCATACATCCCACAGGTTGCTTATTAATTTCTCATAAATGGACGCACTGATATATTTTTATTTAAAATTACTTATAAAACCCTGAAATACAGGTTTGCGTGCAACGATTTATAACTCACAAAGATTTATCTCGATTTTAATAGTGTTAAATCGCGGCTCCTTTAGCTGGTAATAGTTGAGCGGCAGATACAAGCGCTAAGTTTGGCACCTACGGACTACGGACTACAGACTACACAGATAATATGCTCTTCAGACACTATCCACTTAATGTTTAATTAATCAAATTTAGTTTCGCTTTAGGGTCGCACTCAATTGGTTTGCCTCTTATAAATCATTCATCGCCAAATACAGAGTCGAACTAATGCAATAGCGTTTGTTTTTTGCCTACATTCTGATCAAACCTGTTGTCTTATTAATTTTATTCTAAAGTTTGTTTATTTTTAGTCGGTATTTGGGTCGACACTTCCATGATATTTCATTTCATTTTTTTTAAATTTATGTAAAGGATAAAAAAATTTTTTTTTTTAAAAATTGGTGGACAATTTCCATTTCAGAATATGCGCTGTTTTAAGGTAATTTGTTCATATTTTTAACGTAATAACGATATAAAAAAATACAAATAATATTGTAAATTTAAGTTAAATAAATTTAAAACACAAATAGAAAATATCGTTAAAATGATATCAAGTAATCACGGACTAATTCATTCATCATAAATCGTTGCAGTCTACCACAAAGTTAATAAAACAGTAGGATTGTTTTAAAGATCAAAAATACATATTCCTCGCTGACCCAATCATAATATTTTATTAATGATAAATCAAGGCCGGAGGTGATGCACATTCTTGCTGGTGATTAAAATTCCTTTGAGGAAAAATTTTGAACGAAATCCAAAAACAGGCTCTTAGCAAACAAATCAAAACCACTTCAGCGAATCATTAAAGAACAACCTTTTTAAGAAGGCGACCTTAAATCAAATCAAAATTTTTACCCTTTGCCATTACAATTACCCAAAGGGCGTTAAAAATACACAGGATACCAAAATTTATATTTATCTAGTCTGTCTTTTTTGCATATCGAAAATTAAAATCAGTTTTTGTATTTAATGGGAATTTAAAATGAAACGATATCTCTAAATAAGGTGCCTGTACACTCCGGTGCGATACTACTATAGTAGGGCCATTTTAATAGGTCACATTTGACATTTGTCAGTTTTAATATTGAGGTGACCTGCTCAACATCAATTAAAGTGAATGAATCGATTCGGACTTTAAACATAATATTTATGTTATGTGTGAATCGAATTCAGTTACTATGAAAAAGTATTTATAGATTATTTTAAAAGGGAATAACCCGCTAAGTCTCTATTATATAGAGGCATGTCAGCAGGTAGAAGAGAGGATATGGAAGGAGGTACTGAAAAATACACACCACAACACCCATTGAGAAATTATTCGTCTATGGTGAAATATTCCTTCACAAGTAATCATTCGATTCTACTTATCAACATTCGATTTTTTTGGGTACACCTCTAGAAGAAAGGTTCGCTGATGCAAAATTGTAACAACGTTTAGAACAGAAAAAGTTTATTATGTTTAGAATGGTTTATTAGTGAAAGTAAATCGTACAATTCCCTTATTTTGTCATTATTACAATAAATATGTAATCGTAATTGAAAAAAGTTAAGCAATTGTGTAGTTATAACTTCGAAAAAATAAATAATATTTTGTACCCGCCCCTTACAAGGTTATGTTGTTGAATCTTGATGTAGTGTCAAATGGGACCTATTAAATTGGCCCAACTCTTTGCCTAATGGTGCATAGGGCACTACATCGGTACAACAAGTGCAGTGTATCTTGATCAGGTTCAATACCTACCAAAAACAGCCTGATATTCAGTAAAATAGTCAAAAGTGGACAACGCCAAAAGGAAAACTTCGGACTATCTTTATTTACTACTTTGTATTTTCAGTGACCAAACAAGACATGAACTTCAGCTGTATCTGAAATTTAATTTCAGCTGCATTTCTGGTTTGGGCCGAAACCAAAACCGCGGCCGAAATTTCTGTCTGT
>JAGVSP010004406.1:0-16536 GCA_022494985.1 Micrasema minimum
AAATTATTCACTTTTTTATTTTCCATAATACATACATTTATAGTGAAAAAAAATTAACACATAAATTTGTGGAAAATATGGTAGCTTACTCAACTACAACATCTCCCATTTATCCTCACCCAACTGGTGCACAGGGCACTGCATCGTGATACCGATTGCAGTGAATCTAGATCATTATTGTAGCTACATTTGTATTGGCCCCATTTTTGTGAGAACTTTTGGTGTTGGCTGCAAGCTTGTGTTGTGGTTGCATGTGCAAGTTCAAAGCAATATGTGATTTTTTCAAGCCTCAGCACTCCTCGTAATTGCGAGTTTTTATTTTGAAAAGTTTACATTCCTCTTAATTACAGAAGTTGTACAATAATAAACTTGAGGATACTAGATATTAACCTGGCAAAGTCTGTTAAATCAAATAACATAGGTCTTATTTGAATTCTAAGGGGATGATAAACCAGTGTGAAATTGTTTTAGGTGATATAACCATTAGCAATAGATGGACTTGAGGTTACACATATCTTGTTCCATTTATTGACATTCCTGTACTGACGATTTATTTATATTTATGTGTCTTTATGTTTTGACTTTTGGTTTTTTTTGTTGCTATAATCGAAAAATAACATTAATTTGTCGCTAAAAATAACACCTGATATTGCTTTTATAGAATAATTAGGTTGTTTGAATAATCAAATAATTTGATTATGATAATGAAACTATGTGCATCACAACTACAGACCCAAATATCCTTTTTTCTTATTTTTTACTAATTTTCATTCCACTTGAAAACTGTTGAACCAAGATTTTTCAATTTTGCTCACAAAGTCAGATATTACGTATTTCTCCCGAGAGACTTAAGTCACCCCTGCGGTGCGATTCTCTTAAGGCTCAAGACACTTTGCGATACGAATTCAGTACAAATCGTATGCGCAGTAGTTCCACAAAGTTAACAGAATCCAGCCCCTTGGCCGTTTAATCCGACAATCATAGTCTTTTAATTTCTCCCTAGAATTTAGCATAAGAGTAATGAATTTTTTCACACACATTTTAGATTTCTACCAGAAGTTATTACTATTATTATGTAAAATTATTTTGATAATTAATTTCTTAAAGGAGATAAATGAGTTAAAAAGTAGGACGCTTCTGGTTGATATCTAAAATGCGTAAAAAGAATGCTCCAGTGTTAGGCAGTTAGTATTCCAGGGACAAAATCGAGAATTACGATTGTATGGAGGAACGACTGTGGGTCATCTTCTTCATTTTGTTTGCCTATTTTCGAGGCATCGGGTTCCTGGCGTCCTGTCAGAGTTTGTCAGAGCTACGGGATGTGAACTGGATTGGAGTGGGAGCTTGTGGAATCCATACTGCCCCAATAGGGAGCGGAAATGGATTGATGGTGATGATGCATATTGACAAAGCGTCTTTGTTTTTTAATGTGAATAATGTATTTTTTAAATGTAAATTTAAAGTTATTATTCATCAATTTCATAGGGGATTATACCAATGAATGAAAGTGAATGTTTTAAAAATTAAAAGAGAAAAGTAAAATTTGCAAATGACAGCCTTTTGGTTTTGGAGGACAGAACAGGATTTGAGCTTTTGTCAAAAGTTTGTCAATATTCATTTATATCTTGTGTATTCCAGCAGAGACATAACCTGATGATTATAATCTTCAAATAAAACAACAAAATTATCATAAACAATGCTGGAATGTTTCCACATGTTGTGTCAGACTATTTTTATTGAATAAAAGAAAATTAGATTAATATTTTTTAACTTTTTTATTTACTTTTAATATGAAATATATATATAATCTGTTATTTTAAAATTCAATGTATATAATTATTACCATAACTAATATTTATTTACTACACAAATTCAGTGTCTTTTTTATATATTAAATGAAAAAACAGACTGTGGTTTTTTTAATTTTATTTAGCATATTTTAAATAATATTATGTAAAAAAACCTTAATTTATTCTACAAGCGATGTAGCTTCCAAATTTTCATATTTGCTATTCGTAAGGCAGTACCCTACTGAAGGTAATATTGAAGTTGAGTAAATAATGTTTTCCACTGCTGCGGACAGCAACAACATCGACTTAACAAACAGCTTGATTTACTTCTTTCAAAATATAAGCCCAATAATGCATAACCAATGCAACAAGACAGAGGAATCTTATCATATTTTATTGTATGCCTCACTTCCAAGCTCCGCTCAGCATAAAATTTTTCTCTGCTAGACTTTAAATGAACTCTGGTTTTTTTTCCAGTTTGTAATGCACCCATTAAATTGTAAATATTTTCAGAATCGTACTTTTACGAATTTTCCATTAATGGAAATACTTGCTAATTTCACTAGGAATCTTTTTTTTTTTTCAATTCAAGTCCAAAACGATTAGGACTTGTATGCAATATCATATTTTATTAATAAAATTAAGCTTCATTCTACTACTACTACTTTCCTTAATCCGCACCCAATGGTGCATAGGGCACTGCTGAAGGTAAGGTGATCAGTCATACGCTTCAGTATTCGTGAAAGGTAGGTATCACACTTCAGTCAGAATTTGGTATTTTAAGTCAAAATATTTATGTACACTTGGTCTCCGGAAAGCAGTTTTAATATGCCACATATCATAGCCAATCCCATCCACACAATGGACGGGGTGCATCAAACAACCACGTTTCTATGGCGGTTGCTAAGACTTTCGTTGGTGGTAACGTCGTGAAATAAACTTTGTTTATCCAAGGTGTATGCCTCATTCCATCATCACCAGCATTGTTGCTGTCTGAGAATGTGGAAATGGGGCTTAAGTTGCTTGCGTGCTGTACAAGGCGTCAGGAAGCAGTTAGGCAGCCGCCATGTGCAGCGTGGCACCCTCGCGGCGCAGCGTGTCGAGTTGCGCGCGGTCGAGTGTAAGGTGCGCGGGTGGCGCGGCGCCGCGCGGCACGGAGTACTCCAGCAGCAGTTCGCCTCGCGCAGCGAGCGCGCCAGCTCCGCGGAGGGGAAGGCGCCTAGCGCCGTGTCCACGCTGCGCCACGGCGGCTGGACAGGAACTCCTCGCACGCTTCACGCTGGATATCCTCCAGCCGAGTCTGCCGAACCAAATCATGTTTCTTGCATTTACAGCACATTTTATTTTCTAATTCTATTCTTATGAGGATGCATGGTCACTGGTCACTGGTCACGTGCTACTATCTATGTTAAATATCTTAAAGCGCACTTTATAGGGACAGTAAACTATACACTTTCTTGCTCAGTTTGCAAACTGTCCCATATAAAGGGAAAACTGGATGAAAAACTGTATGTAAGTGTTAAATTCAGACTGAACTCTAAATCCATACAGTTTCTGTGCGCGCCATCACCCGCGGCGATTGCGACGGTATAATACATATAATATTCAATAGTATAGGTACATATATTACAAATAAACTTGATGGCGAATATGAATATTATGTATTCTAAAGTTACTCATATATTGAATTTATCCGCGCTTATATAATGCATGTAATAAATACTTTAAAATTAAAATGACTTCAAAATTGATTGTACATTTTCAGTAGATTTGTTAAGTCTGCAAAAAATCGATAAGGTAGGCGATGACATAGATTATCAATACAACATTGAAAACGTCTGACTGTCACATTCTGCACACGCATACAGACAGGTTAAACTGTGCCATGTAAAGGTGAAATTCACACCGCAGAAAACTGTACTGTTTTCTGAACAAGAAACTGCACAGTTTACTGTTCCGTATAAAGTGCACCTTAGATATCTACTCAAGCGTGTTTGTACCGTGTATTTTTTCTGATTTGGGATTTATAAATTATTTAAAATATAAGACAACACACTTCTAATTAGTACTGAATTCCAGGTAACTACAAATATGAAAGAAAGTTTATCACTAAAACTATGTTTGTCTATTATATTATGGGAAGTACTGTTGTATGAAGTACCATGAGAAGTTTCCGCTGAAGTCTCTGTGCCTCCTTGTGCTCCGCTAGCGCCTTCTCATAATCTGCCAGATGCTCTGGGAAGTGGCACATTCCTGACTTGGCCAGGAACATTGTCCAATCCTTAAACATTAATACATTATACCACTAATCTTTTTGTTAATCCTTAATTCACCGATCAACATTATTTTTGCAACTGAATTTCTGATAAATGATTGAGCATAAGCTCATCAACTTAAATAAAGGTCTCCAAGATACTAGTGTCTTATGACATCAGGTTTTTGAGTCCCGGCCTTAACAATTGTTTGTCCATACAATTTTCCCCCTATGGGGGCAAAATAGTAATATCGTCATCGTGGTGGGGAAGAGAGCCAACCTACATACAACACAACAACACATATGGGGCTTAGCTCTCTTCACCACGACAATATGTGCTGCATACACGATTAGTACCTAGATTGTGTTAGGTGAAAAATAAAATATATTTACTCGAAAAACTTATCCCACACATTTAAATCCACTGCCTGAAGAAGAGAAAAAAAAAAACGTAGAGAGAAAAAAAGACAAAAGGCTTTCGAAAAAAACATTTGTAACTTTTACTGTATGAAATGCAATTACGACTATACATAAGTTAAAATACTATGTATGATAGGGCACTGCATCGGTACACCAAGTGCAGTGTATATTGATCATTTTATTACATGAAGGTAAGATGATCAGTCATATGCTTCAGTAGCAGTCCAAGTTATCACACATGAAATATTAATATAAAAATCACATGTAAATAAATATGCAGTTTAGAGGGAATTAAAACTTAAAAAATGTATATGTACAAGTGAAGATCTAATCGGTGTAACTGAAAAAAAGTTTCAAAAACAGGCTCTCTATGTTTTGATTTACGCAATAAGTTGATATTGGACAATTATAATACAGAGGTAAAAACTTACGTATTGGAATTTAGCAAACTTTTCCCTGATGGATGCGAGGCGAGCGGCGGGGGCGGGGGAGCGGGGGGCGGGCAGCGGGGCCAGCGCGCACGCAGCGAGCGCTCGTAGCTCTCCTTCTGCAGGCAGAGCCGCTCCTGGCGCTCCCGGTCCAGCAGGCTGCGGACAGAGCGGGGGGTTAGTGGTGTGCGGAGGGCGGAGCTCACCTGGGCGGGGGGTACGCACCTGTGCAGCGTCGCCAGCTCCTGGTCGGCCCCCTCGGGCGCGGCGCGGCGCTCCACCTCCACCGCGGGGCTGCTGCTGTCGCCTGCGGAAGGAAGTAGTTAGTTAGTACGACCATCTGGAGCGAGGAGCCGTGCATCCAAGAGAGGAACACTACTCACCGGGGGCTCCTGCCGGCCGATCTTTCTTCCCGTACAGTTTGAGTTTGTCCCGCAGAGCGCCGCGCTCCAGTTCCAGAGAGTCAATGTCCTGCTGCAGGTGGTCCATAGTCTCTTCGAACTCTTTCTCTTTCCTGTAAGCACACGTGTGAGATACAGAGTGAAGATGATTGCACGAAGGCATATTGTGTTACAGAAGTGCTGTCACGGATAAATGTTACCTTTTAAGTTGGTTGTGCGCATCTTCTAATTTCCTGTTCAGTTTCTCCACCTGAAGTTCCTGGTCGCGGGCGGCGCTACTGAGCTTCTTCTCCGCCAACTCCTTGCGGATCTGCATCTCCGACATCTCGTCCTGTTTACTCTGGAACAGGTAACCCCAGCACCGATAATTATATTATTCCATATCGGGTGTTATTTTAGGCCATAAATAACTTTTTACTATACACATAATTCAAATCATTAGCTACATTTAAAATTAAATAGATATAGTAAATAAATGAAAAAACAAGATAAATGACTCCTCTTGTTTTGACCTCAACTTTGACCATGTCGGATAATGAATATGTGAATGTGGCAAATTTTGAAAAACATAGTACAATGTGACTAAAAACTATATAAAATTTAAAAACTGGTTGACACTTTAATCCACTTGAATTGTAAAAGGCTGTAGAACATTTAGTTTTATGTTCTTTTTCCTTGACATTTGATTTATGCTTTACATATGACATTATGAGCCACTATACAAAGGATGGTTACTTTGCAACAATAATAAGTACAAAAATGTTTTAATATTTTTAGATAGCACCTAATTAAGATATAGCCTAGAGTTGGACTTTACGGTTAGAAAGAATACTGTATATCCAATCTGGAATTTTCTGGTCGCTAGTAGATAAGTAGGCAGCCAAAATTATAAGAAAACTTAGCTTTTACCTTAAGTATTTTCTTGAGTTCCCTGAGATCGGCCTCCTTGTTCTCCAGCTTGAGCGTGAGGCTCTTAGTCTCTTCCAGCTGCCTCTTGACGAGCTCGGCGCGCTGCTTAATGGGCGGCACGGGCCGGCTGTCCGTCTTCAGGGTGCCGTGGATCTGGTACTCGGACTGCTGCGTATAGGCCGCCAGGCGCGCCACCTCGGCCAGCAGCGGCTGCAGCGAGCCGCGCACGGAGCCCAGCGGCCCGCGGTCGTCCTGCGCGTAGTGCCGGTCGCTGGCGGCGGCCCACAGCTTGCGCAGGGTTAGGGCGGGCAGGCGCGACGGCTCGCACAGCGCCGCGGCCTGCGCCGAGTGGCGCGCCGCCTCCGCGCAGCAGCTGGCGGCGCGCCACGCCGCGCGGCCCAGCGGCACGCCCACGCGCTCCCACCACTGCGCCTCCAGCCCCAGGCACACGCTGTCCGGCGGCAGGCGGCGGCGCACGGCCTTCAGCTGCTGCAGCAGCGTGTCGGCGCTGGCGGCCAGCAGCTGCTGCAGGGCGCGCAGGTCGTGCGTGTCGGGCTCCGGCTCGGCGGGCAACAGCGCGCCCAGAACGGCGCCGTCGCACGCCAGCCCCTCCAGCACGGCGCCCAGCGCGGCGCACCACGCGCGCACTCCCAGCGACTCCCGGGCCGCGCCCAGCCGCCCTCCTGCGCGCCACCCTCCGCGGCCGGCGGGCCTAGCAGGGCCGGCTGCATCGTGAACAGGACCGCGTACGATTTCTCCAGATCTGCCGGATGGTATTTGCATTATGGCACCTCCGTACTTGTAATTATCCGCATTGGGTCGGGTAGGAAGAGTAAATACTCACCAGCCGTGGAGTAGTTCTCATCCAGGCGGTCGGTGCGCAGCAGCTCGAGCGCGGCGTCTAGGGCCGCTCCTGCGCCGCCAGCTCGGGCAGTGCGGCGGCCGCCCGCAGGAGCCCCTCGGCGCCCCCGGCCTGCAGCCCCGTACTGTACTGCTGCAGGACGCTCTGTAACAGTCACCGAGCAGTGAGAGTCGCGGTAGCGGACTGCGCGCTGGTACCACTGCCCGCGGGCCACTGTACTCACCAGCAGCATGTGGAGCTGGAAGTGCATCCTGCAACGGAAGCTGAACTGTGTGGCGGCGTGACTCTTCACCGCTATATCTCGATCTATATTAGGAACAGCGGGGAATCTGGAAGCATCACAAGTAGTTATGTCCTCACTTTTATTATTCAACGATAACAATAATAATATTAAATATGAGTGTGTAAGATTTTGTGCTAACTTCTAAACTTGGAAAGTGCTGACCATCAGGAAAGCACAGATGTCACGGAAGTTGTGCTGCAGCAGGAGGACGGGAAGGTGTGATGCAAGTTAGCTTACTTCTCGCGCAGTTGTCCCAGGAGGATGTCGGCCTTGCAGAGCATGCGCGGAAGCAGCAGGAGCAGCAAGATGGCGTCGTGATCCGCCCCCCGCGCCATGAGGTGGCTTGGCATGTACTCCTGTAGCAGCGCCGCATGCTCCAGCGCCTGGCGCAGCTGCAGCCCGCGGAGCTGCAGGTCCACAGCGCGCGTGTTGGCCTGCCGACTGCCAAACACCTCCAGCTGCTGCTGTTGCTCCACGGGCCCTGTACACAGCAACACACAAGTCAGTACTGCAGAGTAATAGCGGGTACAAATAATAGTGTTGACAAATCATTACAGTCGGGGTGACACTTACCAGTGATGGAGTCCTTGTCGTTGAGCCTGTCCCTGTATTCCTGGCACTGGTCATTTGGGCGGGCGACGAGGTCGCGGAACTTGGCGATGGTGGCGTCGCGGTCGGCCAGTGTCTCCAGCGCCGCCTCCCGCTCGCGAGCTGCGCCCCGCGCCGCTCCGTGCGCCAGCTCCAGCTCCTCGCGCAGGTCCTGCTCCAGCTCGTGGTTGGACTCCACCAGCTGCTCGTGCACCTCCTGCAGCGCTTCCATGTCCGCCAGCTCCTCCTTCATCCGGGACACCTGCGACCTCACAACGTTACTCAACTGTACATTGTATGGCAGCCGGTCTGGCATGACTAAAGTTCATTTAGTGAATGTTTTAAGAGCGGTAGTCAAGATGTTAGGTTTTTTGAATAAAGTAGGCTTTAGTGGAAAATGGTTGACTGGTGGTGGTGGTAGATACTGTACCTCATCTTCCAGCGCCATCTTCCTCTCCCCGAGTTGCTCCACCATCTCCTCTGCCCCGAGAGCCGCATCAACCTGTGGATGAAATTAGCTCCATTATCACCCGCAACTACAATGTGAAGGAATCACTCAACTATCTGATTATGATACTGGTATGGTGCCTACTCAGCCGCATATTTTACCCTTTCTCATTACAGACATGTCTTTTTTACAAAGCCTGCGCAACATTCAAAGTAAATTAAAACAAAATTGACCACTATTCAGCGTGCAATACCGCAAGAGTTACTATTTTTATAACATTCTTGAGCTTTATTTTCTAAATCTCTATTTTCGCATAATACAAAATGCCAAATATTTCACCATTATTTACGAATGTGACACCGCAAAGGTTGGTGTATTTCCTCTTTCAAAAAGAATTAGTTGTACGTTGCTAATACATTGCATGCTTGCGCAGTATGCACGAAAGCTTTTGAAATGACATGTGCGTAGTATTGTATTAGTCATGGAGTTGATTTAGGATACTTATTTAGGGATGTTCCAAGTTAGTGTAATCCAAGGAAATCTTCTTATTTTGTTGTTTTAAAAGAATTTTTGTTTTTACTTTTCAAAATGAATATTGCCATTAGAGTAGGTGTGGCTTGAAACCTAACATTTTGTTTATCTGACTACATACTTAGATTAATTCAATGTTAAATTGAGAAAACAATTACATGAAATATTCCCAAACCAGCTCCATTTCAAGTGTCTCGAGAGTCCGCTGTCCGAGTGAAAATTGCTCAAAAATTTGCAAAGACTACTTATCCCTCTCGTGTAAATATTTGACAACTTTTCTACAGTAAAGTGAATACAGGAAATTACGTATTATGTTCGTGACCTTGAATAAAAAATAAAATTATATCAACAACAACAAAAAAAAAATGTAATAATGTTACTAATAGGATGCATCATTGGACTACACAAATATAATTACTTCATTTTGTAAACATCAAGATTCAAGGAGGAATACAATTTCAAATGAACATACTCTTAAAATGTAATGAATAGTGTAATTAAATTTGGGGAAAATGTTGTGAATTATGAAATAGAAACTAATAATGGAATTTAATTGTAAAGCTGTGATTTATCTTGTTTGTGAGGTTGTTATGGATCTAACACGAATGTTTGTGAGGTTGTTATAGATCTAACACGAATGAAAATGGCATGTTCACACTATAACTTTATTTAAGATGAAAATCTACCTCAAGAATGATGTCATTATCAACATAATTTTCACAAGGAGTGTAAACCCATCACATATTGTGAGTAGCGTGGAAAGTAAACCAAAGCACCTAAGCTTTATGTGAGTTGTATTGAAAACAAAAACCATTGATCGCGTGTCAAATATTTAGCAAAATGTCCAACAAACAGTCCAAATAAGCCAATTAAAAAATATTTAAAAACTTACGTCGTTCAGTTCGATCTTCCGATACGGAACGTTGTAAGAGGATAGAAAATATACAAAAGTATTAGAATATCACCAAGTACGGTAGATTGAGTATTTTTCATGGATTTTGTTTTCAATTGAAAACTAAATTATAAATAATGATGTAGGAAATTAATATTTAGGTGAAAAATAAATGTAGAGTACTTGTAGACATTAATAAACGTCCGAGTTTAGATGAGTTTGATAATCATCAGTATTAAAATGTGAAATTATAAAATAAATTTGCAATTTCTATATAATAGCAATGCTTTTAGATAATTATCTTAGTAGTTGAACTAAAAAATATGCAGACAAATTTGTTAGAACAGACAAACCAAAAATTTGGAAGGAAGGTAAACTTGCCACCATTTATGGATGGAAACCGAATAGGTGGCTGCATATTACACTAATTGTTTGTTTACGTGTCCCAAGTTGCTAGAGTTGAGGCGGAGGGAGAGAGAGAGAAGAGAGAGAAGAGAGGGAAGAGAGTACCTGCTCCTGCAGGTCCACAATCTGCCCCTCCAGCTCCTCCACTCGGCAGCTCAACTTCTCCTTTGTTCTGCCGAGTTCCGCGATCTCCGACTTTTTCTGGTCCAGGTCCTACGCACGAAACATGTTTCTATAGCCGATGGAAAGGGGGACTAACAAACTTATTTTTATGTAACTATGCTCGGGGAGAAATTTCGATTAGACAAAACCTCAATAATTATTGGCTGGGTGCATTAATTCACTTCGTATAATTTGCAATATTTTAGTTCTCCAAACTATTAACTTATACCATTAATGTAAAACCAAATTACACTCAAATTAAAATTTTTGAGATTTAAATGAAAAAGTAACATTCACGTTAAAAAAATTAAAATCAGATTTTCAAAAAACAATGTTTTTATTTTTGTTATTATTTGTTGTGCTACGGAACAAGCTATTTGATGTGGAATTCTTTAAATGGCCATAATATGCACATACATTCGAGGTGCGACTAATTTGTTAATTTATTGACTGGTTAGGAGTTTTGGAAGGGCGTTTTCTGATTGGCGCCTAGCAACCATCCAGCGCTCACCCGAGTGTGCGATACATTTTCAGAAACCGTATGGATTCCACAATCAGTCGTCAATTTGCGCCCATCCTCTCAAGTCAGGCTTACGTCCCGTAGTTCTAACGTAAACTGTTGACAGATTGGCAAGTATGGTGATGGCTCTCAGGAGGCATACGTAGTATATGGCCCAGCCAGCCAGACTTCATCGGATAACAGATACCAAAGATTGCTGCGTTTGTTGCCTCACCTCTGTGTTTTCTACAAAGTCAAACAATGGCACACCCATCACATAAAAACCGAGTGTGTAATGGTGATGATATTTGAATAACCCATACAAGATTCAGAAGGTGTTGAAACAAGAAACAAGAAACAAGACACAATCAGGAAACACGTTAATCATAATAATTAGGGTTCATCAATTAAAGGAGAACATTGAGCTACTTATTGTGTAAACCCAATAAAGCGCACTTTAAACAGGATAGAAAACTATTCGTATAAAGCGAAAACTGTATGGAATATTTAATAGTTGGCGCGACCTTTAACGACCTGACAGTTAATGTTTTTATGTGAACGTTGCGGGTTCAATCCCGTAGGGGTCAACGTGAAATATTTATTTACATATTGTGATTTTCATATTAATATTTCATGAGTGATACCTTGGACTGTTCATCTTACCTTCTTGTAAAAAAATCATTAAGATACGCTGCACTCAGCGTACCAATTCAGTGCCCTATGCACCACTGGGTGCGGATAATGGAAAGTAGCAGTAATAGTAGATATTAATATATACCGGGTGTTTCTTTTAAACTGAGACGATCAAATTATCTCGAAAAATAGCCACTCTTCGGAAAAAATGTCCATAATCAAAATTTAATCATACCGCGGGGGAAATACATTAGTGTTAAAATTAGTAGCCCTCACCCCTCCCATGTAGGTGGGGCGGGGTAGATATTGAAACTAAGATAGGAACACCTATTTTTTTATTGCAGATTCGGATTCTACGGCTAAAAAATACGTTGGATTTGACTGAAACATTTTGTTCGTTCATGATAGATGGCGTTGTAAACACGAAGTTAACAATTTTCTTCTTAGAACACACGCATTCGATTCTGCAATACGTTTGAAACAAAAAACATCACGTTTTTCATTGGAAATACTCGAAATTCGTCATCAAAAACAATTTATTAATGTAAAATGGCAGGTGATAAAATAATTTTAGCTTTAAGTGAAAATGTGATTTACAAAACTGAATTTCGTCGATTACAACACCATGTATAAACCGAACAAAATGTTTCAGTCAAATCCTACGTATAGCCGTTAAAATCCGAATCTGCAATAAAAAAATAGGTGTTCCTATCTTTTTCAAAGACCTACATGGAGGGGTGAGGGCACTAATTTTGAACACTAATGTATTTCCCCCGCGGTATGTTTTTGACTATGGACCTTTTTTTCCGTTCCGTAGAGTGGTATTTTTACGAGATAGTCGTCTCAGTTTAAAAGAAACACCCGGTATTGAAAGCTTTTAAAAACGTAAAAGACAAATAACATATTTACATTATTAGGTATTCAA
The DNA here is from genome assembly GCA_022494985.1 of Micrasema minimum. Lineage (NCBI taxonomy): Eukaryota > Metazoa > Arthropoda > Insecta > Trichoptera > Brachycentridae > Micrasema > Micrasema minimum. Next base: position 12,431 of record JAGVSP010004406.1, read on the forward strand.
TAAACAATTTCCTGTGTGCAAACAGTTGATAATAAAATGACCGCGCTTAAAAAATATTGATACTTAGCGTGTCTTTTGACAGACTGCAATGATCAAGAAACTGTACAGTTTTCAGTCCCGTATAAAGTGCGCTTAAGGAAATAAAATGCATCATAAATTAATATTGGATTCAAACATTCATACAGTTCAAAAAGGCCAAAAATGATGGTTTGGATTGGAAATATCAAACATTTAGGTTAAAGTAACACAATAGAGTAACTAGTATGTGATGAAAACAGTGCAGTCAAAGTAATGTGGACCAACCTCACTGGTGGCGGATAGCTCACTGTCATTCTAAAAATATTCAATAAGTGTGCCTGATTAAAAAATAATAAAGTGTAAAAGGATATATTATATTGTGGCATACTCTTTACCAGTATGTACCCCCTTAGGAAACGAAAAGTACTTACAACACTTCATAAATGTTGTTTTGCATCATTTTTTCTTTCCATATTTTTTCACATCAAGCGTTTTGCATTTTGACTACTGAATGGACATATATTGTGAATTTGGCTAGTATTAAATCCCTTAGAAAAATATTAAAAAGTACCTTTTGCATCTTTTGCATGTGATGTTTCTCGTGGGCGGAGAGATCTCTCAATCGCACCAGCGTATCACGCAGTCGCGCGTTCTGTTGCTCCAGTTGGCGCAGCTCGTACGTGGATCCCGTGCCCCCCGCTTCCTTCACTCCTGCAACAGCGGTCAGTCGGTTAGTGGCGAGCCCGCCGGCTAGCGAGCTCCGCGCGCGGGGTCGGGCGACACTCACTCACCTGCCGAGTCCAACTCCGCGCGCAGCAGCTGCAGGTCCAGCAGCGCCTCCTCCAGGCGCTCGCGGCACGAGTCCAGCTCCAGCTGCAGCGTCTCCGCCTTCTCCTCCGCCATCTCGCGGTCCAGCGCCGCCATCTCCGCCGTCTCCGACAGGTCGGCCCATTTCCTCGGCGTGCGCATCGCGCGCTACCTGCGCCTCTCGCGTCTGCAACAAGCGCCTTTACTTGTACACAATTTCACTTCAGCGAGGTAAGAGGGCAACATTAATGCAACGGAATTAGATTTCCTAAGGTTTGCTAATAATGATAATGAAGTATAGTGGGTTCCCACCTCCGCCCTGGCCCGCTGAAGGTCCCTCTGCAGGGCGGCCTGGGACTCCATGATCTTGGCCTTGAACTCCGTCATCTGCTCCAGCTGCAGCCGCACCCGCTCCAGCTCCTTCAGCTTCTCGCGGTCCTCCAGTCGGCGTACCCTGAGAGTGTCCAACTTCTCCGTCAGATCTTCCACCGTCGCTTTCAGTTCCACAATCTAGAATATGGAACCAAATCAAATTAAACTACAGCTGCGCAACTATTTCTTTATTTAAATCAGAATAATAAGATCAGATCAACCATACGTCTGCACCGACGTATGGTTGATCTGATCTTCGCTAATTGAGCACGATGCATAAATAATCAGAAGAAAAAGTAGATTTTAGAGGTAACAATTTACACTAATGAGATATGAACTGAGACTTCAACGTGTTTCTTCTGCCGGTTTCATCAATAAAAAAAAACAAAAAATGAGCTGTAGCCTTAATTTGTAGGAACAGTTCTGCGAGTGAGTACCTCCTGTTGTGCCTGCAGGAGGGCGATCTTGTCCTCGGCGGAGGAGAGTCCGGCCTGCTGCGGAGAGGTGATGCTCTGTCCCGGAGTGAACTGAGGGTTCAGTGTCTCCACAAAATTTGTCTGCAACAATAAGGATATTTGTTTAGGAGTCAGGCATGCGGAGCCGCCATTCCACCAGTCCAGTAGATGGACATCAAAGCCCACAAACACGGCATAATAATCCAGAAAAACATAATCTGTATTCTGAAAGCCATGAAAACTCTAGAACTTTGATCCACTATGCAATCGATTCGGGGATAAATGAAAAATGAGGCAACTGGCTTTTATCTAGTACCAAACCAGATAATAGATACGTAAAGCATAATTTAAACTGGTTTATGGAAAAAGCGCATTATGCCGAGTATTTTGGAAAATATAAAAGTTACCTCCACGAAGGCGGCTCTCTTGTTGCTGACTTCAGGTGTGACCGCGCGCTCCCCGGGGGACTGCAGCGAGGCGGCCAGCGACTGGCGGGAGCCGGCCAGCGACTGCCGGGAGCTGGAACAAGGCCCGCTAATCAACACGGCAAGCGGGTAGCGGTACGGACCGATGGTGTGCAATATAAGAAAGTAAGTGTCTCTTTTCCAATTTATAAGCTCATATACATAAAATAGAACAAGTTTCAGTTATTTTTTCCATTATTGTGACTACGAGAACTTGGTTTTCATATACACGGACTTTGTCGGAAGAATTAGAAAAGAAGGGTAAATTAAAGGAACGAAACGATGAGATTGTACGTATATTTTCGTGCGGTATTACTCGGTGGCGCAAATATCTAAAGCTTGTTCTATATCCCAACTGGCAGACAGAGATTCCTAGAGAGGATGAAGAGTGCGGTACAGCGGTGCGAAGGTAATGTCGGTACCTGGACACGGAGAGGGACGCGGGTTTGGCGGAGGGCGCCGGGACGTCTTCCTTCTCACGCTGGTGTTGTGGTACCGAGAGCCGCGTCCATAGGGTCAATACAGACATGTTTATACATCGCCAACTTACTGATACAACACTACTCAACAATAATGTTATTTTTTCACGCATTCAAAACTAATTTTCATTCAAAAGATCGCAAAAATTTAGCGCTTTTTATTAACTCGTATTTTTGATCTAATTTTAATCAGTTTTCTGGCCTCCTAGCCTCAACAGATGATTGATAAATTGATATTAAATTTAATCATTTAATGGAGCAAAATAATAATGGCTCAACAATTGAAATAAACATGTGGCATTCTACCGAGTGATTCTAATCCAGAGGCCGTGACTAACCACAGGACCGCAACCTGGTTCTTTTAATTGTACCGGTCAAAAAATATTCAGGAACAGAAGAGTGTTATCACAATACTTGTGTTTTTAAATTGAATTTTAATATTTTATACTTAGGTACATAATATCATCATCATCATACCATATCCGCTCCCTATGTGGAGCATATGGAATCCACAAACTGCCTCCAGGCCAAGCGATCGGCCGCCAGCTCACGTGCATCCTCCCAAGTCAAGTCCACGTCCCGTAGCTCTGACGCAAACTGCCAACAAATTGTCAACAGTGGACGACCAGGACGCCGAGAACCTGATGCCTTGTAAAATAGGCAAGCATGGTGGCGGCTCTCGGGAGGCATACGTAGTATATGGCCTAGCCAGCCGAAACGCCTTCGCCGGATGACAGTAGTACATAATATGCGGAAGGTAATTTCTTTAAAATTTCATTATTCATTTGTAAAAGGTACTTATTACAGAAAGAAAAAAAATAGATTTTAACAGCTAACATTTTAAATAAGAAAGTAACAAAAAAATTTGCCTGCGTATTAATTAGTACAGAAACAATATTCGTGAAAACTAGTCAACTAAATGAAGAAAATATTCCATACATGTGATAATGAATAGGGAATAGGGAATAGGGAATAGGGAATAGGTATTTGATGTAGATGGAGTTTACTCACGTTGTGGGTCGAGACCTTTGGGCCTGAGTTACGCTGCTTCCGTGAAGGCAAAAAGTTTTACACAAAATTAGACTAATTGCTCAGTCATCCTTAATGGTTTCATTTCTGGGAACACCAAATGTGTTTAGGTAATTATTTCTAATTTTCAGTAACGAGATTTGGAAAAAGGTTTTCTATGCATGAAACTGAAAGAGGAACAAAATCAACCAACAAAACATTTCATGAAGATTTCTTGACTTCATAAAAAGATTCTACATAGATGATAATACTACTACTACTACTTTCCCTTATCCGCACCCAATGGTACATCGGTACACCAAGTGCAGTGTAACTTGATCATTTCATTACATGAAGGTAGGATGATCATAATCAGTATCACAATTGAAATATCAATATGAAATCACACGTAAATAAATATAAAGATTGATAGCACCAATTCCTCATTTTTTGCCTAATGTATCCAGTGAATATAAAGCTTAGGAAAAGGGTCAACTTTCGAA